>NW_004624761.1:24168661-24179752 GCF_000247695.1 Heterocephalus glaber
TGCCTGTCTGTGAGAGACTATAATGTTAAGTGAAATAAATCAGACACACAAGCTTAAATATCACATGATTTCTCTTATAGGAGAAACCCTAAATATAAATAAAATTTTAAAAATAACAGGAAATGGGAAACAGGTGTTTTGTAAAAGGGAAGTGAACAAAGAGATGGAAGGAGTGAGAGAGGGGAAGGGGATAAAAAAAAGAATTAAAATATGTTATGTACATGTACTGCTCCCTATGGTGAATGTAATCATTATGTATTCCAAACATGCACTATTAATAATAATTTTTTAAAAAGCCAGTGGTCTTAACTACTTGCAACAAAAATATTTTACTCTTGTAAATATTACAAAAACATATTAATATATGTATTTTAAGGACAGCCCTTCCCACAACAAGTAAGTTACCCTGAGGCCTAAATTGTCTTTACTCCCAGTAAATCCACCTCTGGTAAAATGTACCCATGTGTCCAATCTGAGCCTTCTATTTAGTTCTATTAATTTGTTGGTTTGTACTTGTACCATACTAGTGCCACACAAGACTTGTTACCATGTCATTGTAGGGGCTTGGATTTTATCAACAAGCATGTATTCATTTATTTTATAAAATTTTCAAAACATTGCAGATAATTTCTTAGAGTCCCAAATAAAATTTTATATTTTTCTTTCAATTCAGAGTTTATGCACCACCACTTACTTTGCCTATTAGACAAAGAGTTCTCTGATCAACAGAAGGCTTCCTTTAGAACACATCATTCATCTCTGTGCTCCTGAGAGCACTCTTCACTATACTTCTGAGTATTTTATTATTGCTATGAAAAATTCAGCCCTGTAGCTACAGACTAATGAATTAGTTCACACATTTCTTCAACCAATAGTTCTTTAGCACATACTATGTATTTGAATGTTTTGAATTTAATAGTAAAACATAGGATATATTAACCATGATATAGTTTAATTTTTTGCAAAAATCATTTACTTCACCAAGAAAAAAATAGACTATACATATGGGATACATAAGCACTTTATTCTTTCCTCAAACAATGTAAAATAATAATGATGATAATGATAATATACCTCCTTCCAATACTCATTGCTGTAAATTTTTAGGCACTATACTGCATTGGTGTGGTTTCTACAAAGCAAAGCTTAATGTTTCTTCCCTTTTCCATAGGTCAGCTCACTGCTCTACACTATTATACTTAGGTCACGGTGGCCCATACAAAATATTAAGTGGTATTTTAATGCCCCCTAATAAGTGCAGAGTTGACTTAGATACTATTTTTATTAGGTTATAGTTCCTTCTCACTGGGTTCATGCCTCTCTCCCTCCATGCTCTGTTTAGCAGCATAACATCATGAGCCATTTTCCTACAGAAGACTATTGATATACTCTAATGAGAAGCAGCACACACTTTCTCAATAAGATTTAAAATGAGTGCATTTTTATTTTGAGCCAATGAGTTTTTCCCTACATAGAATACATGGCATCATTTGCATATAGGTCATTTAAGTGTGGTGAGTTTTGCAATTCTTTTCCAAAGATTTCCATATTAATATTCTAGCTTTTCTGTTCAGCTTCATTGTCTGCCTCTCTTACCTTACAGTTTGCATCTTGGCAAAGATCCCAAAACAGAACATATTGTTTCATGCAAACCATCAGCATTTTTAGTGTTGTCATAACTTCTATTTTAAAAGTTTCTATCAACCATTTCTTTCTTTAAATTCCACTACTCATTCAAAACAGTTCAAGGCTTGTTTCCCAATGAGAGATTTTCCTAGCTCTTCTTCAGTTATAAAATGTCTCTCTTGGACCCTCCCAGCTTCTACTGTCAAAGTCACTCTACCATCCTTTAATCAAAATTTTAAATTCCCAATATATTTTCCAAGTATGTTATATGCAAACATTAAAATGTCCTGTCTATTATTTTGTATAATTAATAAATATAAAACATGTAAAAATCAAGATGCCACTAAAATTGTAAAAGGAGCTTGACATTAATGTGTAGTGCTCTATTCCTTTATTCCTTGTTTTGGCCTATATCTAGATGTCCCCCTAAAGCCTCAGGCTTTCATTAATGGGGCTTTTGGGAGGTGACTGTATTATGGGTGTGTGATACTGGATTAGTCCACTGATGGATTTATACATGTGTGTGATGCTGGGAGGTGTAGCCTGGTGGAACGAGGTGGGCCACCGTGGATGTGATATATATGTATCCGTCCTCCTGCCTTCAGTGTTCCATTCTTCCTGTCTGCCATGACGTGAACTGTTTCTCATTTGTCATGCCCTGCTACCATGCCTCCTTGCCTTGGAGCCAGCTGACTGTGCACTGAAACCTCTACAAACTGTGAGCCAAATTGAACCTGTCTTCCTTTAACTTGTAGGTATCAGGTATTTTGTCTCAGCAATTAGAAAGTGACTAAGACATTTCTCCTTCCTAATGATCATTTGTTTTCATTTTTCTGAGTTGAGCAAGTAGATTTTGAAACTACAAACTTCATACATCTCCAGAAATATAAAAACTTTCTATGCTTCTAGGATTCTACAATTTCTAGAGAATGTTGCTAAGGTGGAAAGAAAGAAGTGACAGTGAAGAGGATTCCATAAATGACAATTATCTACCTCACATTCTTAATTATGCTTTCTTTTCCTTGTTGCTATTTAACATGCAACATGTGAAAAGTGCTGGAGAGCAGTACTGCTCAAATTTAATTGTGCACAGAAGCATCTGAGGAGCTCATTAAGGTGCATATTCTGATTCGAGATATCTGGATCTCACATTCTACATCTGATAAATGCCCTGGTGATGGCAATCTGCAGATTGCACTTGAAGTAGCACTGAAGGATACAAAAAAATATGGATGAGATTTAATTTCTAGCTCTCTTGGAGTGCACAGACTCAAGGGAGGCAGAGAGTTAAATCCTAAGAACTCACACTGTACACTGAAGCAAAGAAGGAGTATCAGGCAGCCTAGAGATCTCAGCAGATAACTGGGTGCATGGGCACTTTTAAAAAGCTGACTTTAGATGCTTTAAGAAACACAAAAAATCAAGAAGACCTACAAGAAATCACTCGATAGGACCCCAAATAAATAAAACATGTTCTCCCATCTTTCTGATCACTTTCCTGTTTGTTTTCATTACACAGTTGGAGAATACTATTTACAACAAGCAAATATCTCCTTCCTTGTCCCAGAGAAAGCAGTAAAGAAAGATGGGCCTCACAGACAGGAAGCTAGACAACATTAGCTTCCTCCTAGTTTCTACAAACTTTCCCAAGGTAGGTAAATGCACACCATGGCAGAGATGTCACCTTGTAGAGCTGGTACAACTATCAGACCAAAAAAAAATGATGTTTGTTATTAAACAACCTGGCCCAACCCTATATGTAGTTATCTGGATGGCAAGCTGAGAAGGAAGACAAGTGCAGATCTGGCATGGCCGTGGCTAACCTTGGAAAATTGCATGCTGTGTGACAAGTTGCTTCTCTATGCTCTCACACTTTGTTAACAGTTGGCAGTAACAAAGTCATACATTCAAAGTGCAGTTTTATGCACTTGGATGTCTTTGCTGTGAAGCCACAGTGTCACAGAACTGCACTGCACCACTGATGCATCCTGTGAGTGTGGATCAGGACATCTGCTTCCAGCAAATATCTACACCAGTCAGACTGGGCTGCCACCAAGCAGGGACCAATGATCCCACTAACATATAAGCCTCCTCCAAATTTCCTCTAGATCTGTCTATCAAAAAGAAAATTCTGTCTCTGCACTTGTCCTTTTGTTTTGTTTTCCAAATTGATGTGACAGGCTGTACTCCACAGAAGGAAGGTGTGGAAATTGGAAGGACACCAGGCTTTAGGTTTGGACAACTTCTTCTAGCTCCAAGTTTCTCATCTATAAAACATAGATAATAAAATCTATTAAAGTTACCTATTAAGTTGTTATTAGGAGTTTTAAAGGAGCAAAACTATGCAAAAGAACTGTAAAAACTACAAAACAATAATGATGACCAACCATTTTTATTGTAGTTATTTAGTATCTGAAATTTTCCATATATTATCTAATTTAGCACTCACAATAATCCAGTAAGAATGAAAATATTATTGCCTTCACTTTATAATCAGAAGAGTGAAGTTTAAAAAGTTAAGTAACTTGCTGGGGGTTTAGCTCAGTGGTGCCGCCACCTGCCTGGCAAGCACAAGGTCCCAAGTTCGATCCATGGTACAAAAAAAAAAAGTTAAGTAACTTGCCAATTGTCATATTGCTAGAGAGTAGCTAAGCATAATACAGTTTTGTTATTCTTTTACTTCCAGTCTCTACTGTCCCTTTCCTTTTAACAATATTTTATTTTTTAATTAAATTCACTTAAACTGATACATTAAAAATACATAAATTATACATCTTAATGGGATATATTGTATATATATATGTGTATATATATATATATATAATCAGGTTAAACATTATCTCTTCAAATATTTATCACTTCATAATGGTGAAAACATTCAAAATCCCTTCTTCTAGCTGTACAGTGCACAATCACTATCTAAGGTTACCTTCTATGCAATAGAAGCCTAGAACCTCTTATTCCTATCTAACTGCAACTTAGTACCTATTGATCAACCTTGCTCCACCCTCCCACCCCTACTCTCACTGGCCTCTGGTAACTATCATTCTATTCTCAATTTCTATAACATGAACTTTTTAGATCATACAGTACTGTCACTGTCTTCCTTTACCTGAATTACTCCATTTAATATAATGATTTTCTGTTCCATTCGGTTATTTCAAATGACAGGATGCCATTCTTTTTATACCTGAGAACATTCCATTGTGTATATGAACCATACTTTACTTATTGAGCCATCAATTGATGGACATTTAAGTTGTTTCCATTTCTTGGCTATTGTGAATATTAGAAAAAGCATAGGACTGCAAATGTCTCTTAAATGTACTGATTTCCTTTCACATACCCAGCAGTGTGGTTGCTGAATTCTTAAGTAGTTCTACTTTTAACTTTTCGAGGAATATCCATATTTTCTTCTATAATAGCTGTCCTAATTTACCTTCCCTCCCCAACTGTGCAGGAGTTCCCTTTTCTCCATACCACCACCAGCATTTATCTTTTGTCTTTTTGAAAATAATTATTCTTACTGGAATGAGGTAGTATCTCATTGTGATTCTGATTTGCATTTCACTGATGATTAGTGATGTTGAACATTTTTTCAAATACCTATTCACCATTTGTATGTCTTCTTTCGAGAAATGTCTATTTCGATGTGTTGCTCATTTTAATAGATTTAGCTTTCTGTTTGTTTCTTGTTGAAATTTTGGAGTTCTTTATACATTCTAGATATTAACTCTTGTCAGATGTATACTTTGCAAATATTTTCTACCATCCTGTAAATTGCCTCTACATTCTGATTTTTTTTTCTGCTGTGCAAAAGCTTTTTAGTTTGGTGTAATCACATAAGTCTCTGTTGTTATTTCCTATACTTTGGGGGTCTTCTCCAAAAAATCTTTGCCCATTCCAATGTACTGAGCCATTTTCCTATTCTTTCCTCTGTAGTTTCATTGTTTCATTTTTTATAGTTAAATCTTTAATCCACTTTGATTTGATAATTGTAACTAGTGAGAGATAATGGTCTAGCTTTATTCTTCTGCATGTGAACACAAGTTTTTCCAGCACCATTTATTGAAAAGATTGTCCTTTTTGAAACTCTCCAATTTCCTTCATATATCATTCATTAATAATAGATTCATTAGTAATAGATGGCAAAATAGATGACTTCCATTAAAGGACCAGGTTCTTCTTTCAATTAGATCAGTACTGTGAGGTAGGGGGTTAATTAGTCAAACACTCTTTATTGGGAGTTTGACCTTTGAGGAATGGTTCAAATCTTTTTATAAAGTGAGGATATCCTATTCATTCAGAAACAACACCTTCATCTAATCATTGCTCTCTTGAGAAATTTTCTTTAGTTCTTGTTTTGTTTCCCCAGCCAAAGCCATTACTTTCTGCCTATTTCCAGATGTGGTTTTCCAGTCTGCAGATTTGTTATATCTTGATGGTTTGCCAATGAATTTCCTTCTGCTTGTTAGCCAAAATTTATTTACAATCAAAGAAACCTACCTGATATACCAAACCAAGGTAGCCTGAGTCCAAAACTCATCTGCTATGCCAATAAATTACATAGTCTCCTAAGAGATTATTCACTTTGGGTATTAAGATGTGCAGTGCTTCTCTTTCCCAACCTATAGTTATATTAATCTATGATCCACCAATTAGTTCTTATGACTTCTGCCTTCCAAAAATAAATGTGAAAATTATTTCTCAAGTGATAATTTAGAAATTCTCATAAGTGCCAGGATTTAAAGTGAAATCATTAGACAGTTGGCAAATTAAACTGTAGAGCTGATAGGAACTTGTGAGATCATTTTCACCTAACTTTGTTATATAAATAAGTCTCATAATAATTTAATGAAAACATCATCTGGCAGATTTCAACATTCTTCCTTCCATTGGTGTAAGAAGCAACAGCAACACTGCCTAGATTCAAGGCATTGCAGTTAATTCTCACCAATAAAATATAAATGTTTTAAAAAGCAACAGAGACAAAATATACCTTTCTGAGCTTTTTCTTTTTCAAAATTAATTTCTGCTAAAGAAGTACAGGAGGGCAGTGGTTCTTACAGAAATTTAGGTGATCTTCATGGACATCAAGCTCTAGAAAGTTTTCAAAAATGAAAAAGGTTCAGCAACAGTTATTTTCTCTGTACTTCTATAAGAATATATATGTATCCAGTTGCTTGGGAAAAAGACTTCCTTCCGTGTTCTTGACTTTTTTGTATGAGAAATGAAAAAACAAAAGGAGCAAACTGGTCTGGATAGGGAGACACAGCTTTCTGAAGTAGAGGCTGCAAGAAGGAGCACCTGTTAAACGTGGAACAGCTGGAAAGAAGCTATAGCGATGGTCTGGGGCATTGCTGGAGCTGCTACCTTTCACCTTAAAGTTTGGCCAGGTTACAGGAACAAGACAAGATGCAACACAAATGTATCACATTGGAATTTACACTTATTAATAAACAGTTTTCAAACTTCTCCACCTTATGCCAAAAAGAGCATGCACATTTGTCAGAGCATTTTCCCCACTTTGGGGCCAAATGATTCCTTAATTCTGCAAATATTTTTTGAGCACCTTGGGAGACTATATTAAGCATGTACTTAGCTAAAATCAGTACTTTGCTCTCAGGTTCCAAGCTGGAGCACCATCTTATAAAACATTTTAGGGTCCTTTTAGTAATGCTGGTCACCCAATCCTGTTGAATATTCTCAAATGAAAACCATAGAACACCAAATTTTATCACACTAGGATTCTAAAAGAAAGTAAGCTTTATAAATTTAAGATTCATTAAACCAAAGACAATTTAGTCAAATAATTGATGATTACTTTTATTGAAATATAACTGTTTGAAATCATATAAGCATTATACATGATTTGGACTAATACAATAATTCTCTCCAGTTAAAAGTTTTGAATTAAAATATCTTAACTATTAGAAGAATGAAAATATTGGTATAGAATAGCCTCATTAATCTCAGATGGAATTAATGTCAGGTGGATCTGGAACATCATCAGAAATTTTTATTTACTCCTTTGAACATATTCAGAGAAGTTTAGAGTCTTAGTTTAAAAAAGATAGCTTCCTTCTATGGATATGATGCTGCAAATCTGTGTGTGTGTGTGTGTGTGTGTGTGTGTGTGTGTGTGTGTGTGTGCATGTGCGCTTTGAAACTTTAAAATATTAAATTATTATTTTTCTCTGAAGAAATTAATATGAATACAGTACAACTTGTATGAAGAGGAAATTGTCTCATTTTTTATAAATAATGACTATCTAGGCTGTGCTATTTTAATCAATTTCAATTTTTATATCCTTTTTAATGCTTATATTCTCACAGCTTGGTGAGAGGGAGCTCTTTTTAAGTTGGCTCCTGAGTGCTTTCAACACTATGACAGAACATTTCAAAATGAACTTGTTTTCTGGCAACAGAAGTTTCTATCCTAAGCTTGAAATTCCTTTTCCCTCAAGGCGTACCAAAACTCCTCCTAAAACCATGGCTATTTTTACTTGAATTTTATCATGTCTCTATGATGCCCCTACTTGAAATTTTAACTCTTCACAAAACAATAATTAAAATTCTTTACCTTTATAATTTAATAAACCAAATAACTTTTTATTATTTTTATTAAAACTTACATAAATAATTTTAATTCTGTCCATTAAAATCATGGATAAATACAATACTAATATTTTGAATGATCTGTAATATTTTTATTCTGCCATGATTTTATACATATTTGTCCTATCACTCAAATCCTATTTTAGATCAATGTGTCTATTTCCAGGAAGTTTCATGATTATTCTAATTCTTATAGAATTATATTCTAAGTTGCTGCTGTTAGTAAATTTTATAATTATTTTTCATTTAACTGTGAGATGAAAAATTTAAAGTCAAATACTTGACATGGTCTACAAATATGTTTAATTCCTCTATACACAAAGACAAAAATGTAAATCTTTGGTAGATCATTCTTTAAATCCAAATAAGTAAAGCATTATATCTGCAAATAGTAATACAAAACTAGAAAATACCTTTTCAGTCTTTGTAAAAAAATTTCAGTGGGGCATGGTGGCACATGCATGGAATCCCAGCACTCAGGAGGCTGAGGCAAGAGGATTGCTGTGCGTTTGAGGCCAGCTTAGGCCACATAGCGAGTTCAAAGCTGGCCTGAACTACATACTGAGAACTTGGCTCAAAAAAATTCATCATTTCATTTCATTATCTAAGCTTTCACAGAAAAAGCATCTTTGGATCTCTTTGGTGATATTTGTTTGGCCAAACAATACCCTCTGGACCTAAACTGATTGGAACTAACACTTTCACCCTTATGGTTGCTCATATTAGAAAACGTCTCCTAAGTTTGAACTAGCAATACTCTATGAAAAGTGCCTTATTGCTAGATAAAATGATACAGACTATCACACATTAAACCTTAAATTAATTATATAAGACAAGTCTCTACAATTCAAAACTGGCTCTATAAGGTGATTTATTGAAACTATTGTAATTCTCCAGCCTCTTTAACATGAGATTCTTCAAAAGTAATAGAAATGTGTTTCTTTTTCCAGCAGGAACTTATTTAAGAGGTTTAAGGACAATAACTTGAGACACATACTTCTATACACCTGAATAATTATAATCTATGTTTAGCTTCACCAAAACCAAGATGTACTTAGAATCCTAATTCTTCACTGAATGGCAAGCCATTCAATTTCTTATGTTGGAAATCAAAAAATAATTTTTCCTGCTTCTGAAAAAATAAACAATATGCCCTAAACCATTGCCATTCGGTCCTATGTTCATGAGCTTGGGAGAGCAAAGTGAAGAGACTGAATCTACATTAAAACCTAGGCTCTCCTGATGTTGTTTCATGCTAGCATTGTCAGTCAATTTGTAATTTTAGTTACAGTAAAAAGATATTCAATGAATATAATAAGCATCTTTGTGACTAGGTTGAGAACACAAAGAAAGCCAGATAGAAATAGAGAAGGAAATAAGAGAGATCAAGAAGATAGGAGAAAGAAGGAAGGAGGGAGGAAGGAAGGATGGAAGGAAGGATGGAAAGAAGGAAGGAAGGAAGGAAGGAAGGAAGGAAGGATGGAAGGAAGGAAGGGAGAAATTCAAGGAAGACAATATCTTCTTTGCATTAAATAGATTTTAAGCAATTACTGCTACAGGCTGTTTAAAATGAATTTTCATGTTGCCCCTATGGAATTAAACATAAATGTTTAATGAAAATTTAAGCTTGGTTTTTCCTGAAGGGTCAAAAGAAAATAAACTATGAGGTAGAATTTTCCCACATTTTAAAGGCTTCAATATAAGTTTCACGTTCATTTAGGAAAGGATATCTATATTTACTACTCTATCCATTATAAATGAATTTAATTGAGTGAAGAACATATGATTAATGGTACCATAAACAAATAGTTTCCTTGTTTTCACAGAATAAGAAGTTTAGGGGAGGATGGTACCTGGCATTCACTGGTGCCTCGATGATATTATTTCAGAGTCAAAAATTTTTGTTCTTTTTTCCAGTATCTTTGCTAAGATGACTTTGTGTTCATCGCTGTCACCTCATGATCTCCAGATAGCTCCTGAACCTTCAGAGAGAGGAAGGAAGAGTGGAACTGGAATGAAGACAGCAAAAAATCATGAAGGGACATTGCTCCTGGACTGGCCTTTCTCATCAGGAAAGCAAGGAAGCCTCATTCAGCCAACTTGGGCTCACAGCTCGTGGGCCAGTAGCACCATTGCACAGAGAAGGGGTTGTCTGTGGGCACTGTGGAGGCAAGTCACAGTGTGTGCCACCCTCATGCTTTTAAAGGCACATCTTCACTTGGATTCATGCTTTCAGGACAGGAACAATAGTCAATTCTCCCTTGATCTGGTGGCAAGCAGAAGAAAGATTTTTTCCTCCATGTGAAACTGTTACTATGAGAACACACTTAGTCTTGCTATTGTACTCATTTAATGTTATAATTTACAAGAGATGCATATCATAGTCAGATTAATAACAAGCCTTTAGAATTCCAAAATGCAAGCACAATGCATGAAACTTGTCAAGCCTTGCCAGGTCTTTATCAGTTTAGAGTTTAAGATACCAAGACATCTGCACCAAGTGAATTTGATTCTTCATGAATTTGATTTTTAATGTGAGTCTCAAAAAGTAATAAAGTAAAAGTTTTATCTTTATGTATATTCAATAAATAAAACAACATGAATATTCTCATTTTCTATTATGAAAACTCAAGAAAGCAGATGGTTTGTTAAGCAAATTATGTATTCTCTTTCCAGATTCTTTGGACAATGAAGTATGATTCTAATTTAGGATCCTAGATAATTAGTTTCATTTATAATATCTATAGCTGTCATAGATAAAGTTTTCTGTAGGATATAGTACTCATAAATTATAGCACAGCATGTATTGTAATAGCATTTCTTGCATTCTTAACTATATATTTTTTA
>NW_004624761.1:24193856-24216105 GCF_000247695.1 Heterocephalus glaber
TTTTATTAATATATGTTTGCAGTACATAATGATTAGATTCATCATGGGGAGTTGGTACATGTACATAATACATCTTCATTCATTTACATCACCCTCTCCTCCCTTTCCTCACCAGTTTTTAAAATTTTTATTTATTTATTAGTTCATGTTTGTAAAACATAATATTTACATTCCTTGTGGGGAGTTGGTTCATGTCATAATACAGCTTTCCCACCAAGTTTATAAAAAGATATTTCAATATATTTCAACACCAAAAATTAAAGGCAGAATCTTAATATTTGTGACAGTTAACCTTGATTTGCAGCTTGACTGGATTGAGAAAGTCCTGGGAAATTAATAATACACACTTCTGGAGGTGCCTGTGAGGGTGTCACCAAAGACAACTGGAATGTGGGACAGCAAACAGATGGGGGAGACCTGCCCTGAATGTGGATGGCACCATCTAATAGGGTGAGAGTCCAGATGGAACAAAAGTGGAAGGAGGAAGAAGCCCACGATCACATGTTCCCTTTCTGTTTCCAAGCTGACACAAAACAGTCAGCTCTGCCCTACCTCACCTTTCTCCCATGATGTTTCTGCCTCACCACAAGCCTAAAAGCAATGGAGCAAAGTAACCATAGTCTGAAACCATGAGCCAAAAATAAATCCCTCTTCCTGTGAATTGTTATTCTCAGGTATTTTGATGTAGCAATGGAAACCAAGCAATGCAATATTGGCTCCTCAATTTTTTTCTCTCTTTCTTTCTTTTTTTTATTTTGGAAATTTTGCAGGTGTGTAAAACCTGAAGGTTAGGAACTTCACATTTCTTAGACAGCTTTACTTGAATAGATCATGAGCACCTCAAACTCAACACTATAAAAAAATGTGTTATCTTGTTCCCCTACACACACACACACACACACACACATACAACCAAGTACTTTTTATTTACTATTCTAAAGTATACCATAACCATCCATCCTACTTGGTTGTCAGAAATCTGAATCATCTTCAAATATAAAAAGCAAACACATAAAAGGCAATGTTAAGTTAAATAAATTTGCCCTTCTTTTAAAACTAAATAAAAGTATCCTTGTTTTCTTTAATTCCTCTTATACCAGCATAAACACCACCAATGACTAGAAACAGAAAAGCCACAAATTAGCATTTGGAAAACACTGAAATAAATTGTTCCATATAATGATTTGGAGACCAAGAAAGAAGATTCAACTGAACTTACAGAATCATAACCAGGTAATTTGAGGTTGATAAAATGAAACCATAAGTATTGTTTATTTGGCATCTTATTTATGTCAAACATTAAAAATAAGGGCTTTTTAAATACAGTATCTCACTTCAAATCTCAACAATTCCATGCAGTGAAAGGGTAGCTGATATTGTACAGATGAAGAAAGTGAAACTGAAAGTATTAAAATTCCCCAAATCACAAAACAGGGGGTGACAGAGCTGATATTTAACATTTCCTTAAGTTGAAATTCTATGCTTTTCAAGAATGAGGCTTTCCTGCCACCATGGAAAACATATATAGAATAAGAAAGAGAATCAAGGATAAAACTCTAAGTAATACTGACACTTACAAAGATGCTCCAAAAGAAGAGAGCCCCAAAGAGGAAAATAAAGAGACCCACGTAAGACAACAGGAGAGAATTTTTCAAAGAATTGCATTGTCAAATATTCCAAATATAATAGAGAAGTAAGGTAGACATAAGTTAAGTGTAAAATCTATATTTGTACAAAGTCAGATACCCAAATTAAGCATTGCATCTGTTTCTAAATAAAGTCCGTAAGCAATGTGTAACAGCCCTACCAATCCTTTCACACACTCAGCAGTCACTCTGTTCCTAGGGTCATGAATTTACACAGTCACCCTGGTGTCTAACCCTTCTTGCAAGTCTAGAATCAATCTGAATCTCCTCTGGATTATTCATTCATTGTAAGTGATTTAACCTAGATCACCTGAACTATTAGAGTTTACCTCTTAAACTTAATACTAAACTAAATCTTCCAGAAACTCGAACTACATCCTAATTTATATGATACTATCTATGCTGCTGGCCAAGTACTTTTAACTAGAATTGTTTTTTTAAAATGTAACTTGTAATTTAAGAACTCTGGATCTAGAGTATTTTGCTTGCTATTATCTTATAGCTTATGTTATATAATTTCAATTACAAAAGGTGCTTATTGCTTAAGCAAAGATTTGAAATGCAATTTAAATATAATATCATTAGGAAGAATTGATACCCTAATTCCATGGCTTGAATAATTAAGCCAATGCTTTGTATAAGATTAAGATGATCATTCTTGTCGAGTCCTATCATAAATTTCCAATCATGAATTCTCCACTCATTATGTCCCAGTCATAAGTTTATTGCCTCTAAATTCTAAATTCTCCCTTTTTGTCTGTTCTGACAAAATAGTTTGAGCCCTTTAAATATTTTCCATTGTTAGATTCTCAATGTCAAATTTTGTCAATCTAGTGTGCTTGAAAAACATGTGAAGAAGAAAGGCTTTTGCTTTGTGGTTGTGATGTGCTCACATGACAGACTCCTGCAGCGCACATTCAGTGTACAGATCCTATGGTAGGTGCAAGTGGCTGCTTCAGAATCAGGCTCCACAGCACTCTCAGCTTCCCCAGTGCCTGATTCCTGCTGTACATGGTGGCTCTTACCATCTTTTGTGTTGACCTAAAATATCCTTCTAAAGTCTCATGTGCTCGGAGATGGGGCTTTTGGAAGGTGATTAGATCTTGGGGGCATTGACTTCATCTGCAGATTAATCTGCTGTATTAAATTGTCCCCATTTTAATTACTCTGTGATTTTTCTCTCTTGATTTGAACAAGACTGAAAAACTTTTTTATATTTACCGTTATTAAAATAACAAAACTAATGAATAAACTTAGATAAGACTAATTCTCCATAAATTACAAAGAAGATCACATCACAACTTTTAAAAAAATAGATTATTCCACTGGTATTTTTCTCAATAGGTATCTTCACTGAGCACCTGTCACATGACAGGTAGTCTATGTATCTCATTTTATTTCAAGTTCCACAATAGCTAGAGAGAAGTATAGGTATTATTATTTTAATTTTATTTGTGGGAGAGCTGAGACTTAAAAGTGTTCAATAACTAACTGAAGACCAAGCACCTAGTAAATGGCAGAGGTAGGATTCAAAGCTAGATGTGTTTAATACGAAACTTCAGACATTTCTTCACATCCTGCTTCTCCATATGGCTTTTAGTTAATATTTTCTTTGTTCCTTGCCCTCAACTATTTCTTTTCTCTGAATGCCTCAGAAGACAGAGAAAGCAAGAAATAGCAACCTCATATTCAATTACTGTTAAGAGTAAGCAAAGAAAAGGCCTTCATGTGTATCTCCCTTTAATCCGAAATAAGTATTTTCTGCCATATAAAAGGAATAAAATTGAACTATGTCCTTTCTTCTTTTCAATCTACACAGGCTATTTAGACTGCAACTATATCATTAAATTTTAATTCTGGGGACTTTATTTGCTTTAGTATATTGAGGTGTTTTGAGTTATATTACATTAAATTTGGAAAAAAAATTTTCAAATACAGAAAAAAACTATCAATTATAAATTCTATACTTGACAAAAATATCCTTCAGATTAAAATGAATAATTGATAATTTGAAACAGGAAGAAAAGGTCAAAAGGGGTAGAGGAAGTGGGAGAGGAAAGGGAAAGGAAAGAAGGGAAAGGAAAAATTATGAGAAAAGGAAAAAATGGAAAGAAAGTCTTTGTAAACAGGGAAGGGTGGAGGGGGAAAAAGAAGCACAGGGAATGGGAAAAAATAAGAACCAAGATTAATCATGTACAGGTACAAACACCCAATGATAAATGTAAACATATTGTATACCTAAAATGTACCAATAAAATAATTTAAGCAAAAAAAAAATCCTTCAATTATGAAAGGAGAATAAAGAAATTTTCAAATGGAGAAAAACTAAGAGAATCTGTTGCCCATAGAATTATCCTTAAAAAAATACCTAACAACAGCAAGGCAGGAGGTATCACAATCCCTGGCTTTAAATTATACTACAAAGCTACTGTGATAAGAACATCATGATGGGGCCGGGTACATGGCTCTGTTGTTCCACTGCCTGCCTCAAAAACACAAGGTCCCAAGTTCAATCCCTGGTACCATAAAAAAAAAAAAAAAAAAAAAAAGAACAGCATGATACTGGCAAGAAAACAGAACTGAAGATCAATGGAACACAAGAGAAGATCCAGAGACAATTCCAGACATACTCAGCCACTTTATCTTTGACAAAAGGACAAAACACCTTCACTGGAAGAAAGGTAGCCTCTTTCATAAATGGTGCTGGAAATACTGGCTTTCCACATGCCAAAGACTAAATCTAGATCCATATCTTTCACCATGCACTAAACTAAAATAAATGATCAAATATTAAAACAGAAACACTAAATCTGCCAAAAGAGAGAGTAGGTAGAACACTTGAAGACATAGGTATCGGCAAAGACTTTATGAACAAAACCCCAATTGCACAGGAATATTACAAAGAATCAATAACAAGGACCTCATTCTATTACAAAGCTTTCACACAGCAAAAGAAATCATCAACAAAGGGAAGAGACAACACATAGCATGGGAAAAATTTTCTACCAGTTGTTCCTCAGATGAAGGACTAATATCTAGAATATATAAAGAACTCAAAAAACTTACACACCCCCCCCAAATTTAAAGATTCAATCCAAAAATGGGCATTTGAAGTGAATAGACACTTCTCAGATGAAGATGTAAAAACAGCAAATAAATATATGAAAAAAATAGTCAACATCACTGGTCATTCAAGAGATGCAAATTAAAACAGTGTTGAGATTCCATTTCACTCCAGAAAGAACAGCTATTATCAAGAAATCAACCAATAACAAATTCTGGAGGGGCTGTGGGTAAAAAGGAGCCCTTTTCCACTGTTGGTGGGAGTGTAGACTGGTGCCACCACTGTGAAAATCAGTGTGAAGATTCCTCAGACAACTAAAACTAGAGGTTCCATTTGACCCAACTATTCCACTTCTTGATACCCTCCCAAAAGATTTTAAAACATCATACCACAGCAATGTATGACCACACATGTTTACAACAGTACAGTTTGTAATAGCTAAATCTTGGAAACAACCCAAATACTCATTAACAAATGAATGGATAAAGAAGATATTGGGTTTCTTTACACAGTAGAGTACTACTCAGCTATAAAAAAGGATAAACTTGAGACATTCCTAGGTAAATGGATATACTTTGAGACCATATTCTTAGGTGAAATAAATCAAACACACATGTGTAAATATTGCATTCTATCTCTGGTATGAGAAACCAAAAATGTAAATAAGGACAAATATGTATAATAGATATTATGAAATAGGAAGAAAATGCTCAAATGGGAAGGGGAATAGGGAGGGGGAGGGGAGAAAGGAAGGAAAGAAAAGAAAAAATGAGAAAAGAATGAAAAAATGGAAACAAAGATTTTATAAATAAGGAGGGGGAGAGGAGCTGAAGGGAGGATAAGGGAACAGGCAAAAAAGAAGAAGATAGATCATGTACAGGCACAAATTCCCTATGATGAATGTGATCATTATGTATATTTATAATGTACCAACAAACTTTAAAAAATACCTAACAACAGAAAGGAAATAATAAGAAGGAACAGTATTACAATAGGTAAAAATAAATACAGTATAACAAAGCATGCCTCTCTTCATGAGCTTTTTGATCATGTTTGATGGTTCCTAAGCATAAGTTGTATGACCATCTGATATATGGTTCAAAGTGTGCAGAGGAAATAAATTTTAGGAAATAAAATCTAGGAAGAGTTTCTATACTCTAGGTATTAAAATGTCATTCCCGATAGTTTTTATCACAATTATTTACATTAATTGTATGAGGCTAATTAGAGTTCTATATGCCTTACTTATCTGTATGTCAAATTCTTTTTTCTTGCTTGGGAAGTTTTCTGCCATTACTTCCATGACAGTTTTTTGTGTCATTTGAACTATCTCCTGCTTTGTCATTGACTCCAATCAATCTTATGCTATTCTTCTTTGCCAACTATTGGATTGATTTTTTGTGGTGCTTTGCTATTTTTTTTTTAAATCTTTCTTTTCATGATTGCTGACTGCAATCCTGTCTTCTAGATCTGATATCCTTTCCTCACATTGGCTCATTCTGTTGTGTATACTTTCAATGGAATTTTTAATCTGTTTGAATCTGTTTCATGGTTTCCATTTCTTTCCTATATTGGGCATTCATGGTTTCTATAATTTTTCTAAGACCCTCTAATTTTTATCTGTATCTGGTCTAGATTTACTAACCACATCCTTCATTATGGTCATCATCTCTTTCATTATCTCTTTAGTTATCTGACAAATTATTTCTAATTTGATTTTTCCTAGAGTCTCATTCATCTGCTTTATTACTTCTACTGTTATCTCTTCAGAGAGTCCTGGTGGGTGGCTTTTGAGTCTTTTTATCTCTTTTGAGTCTTTTTATCTTTTTTTTTTGCCCTGGGTAACCTGGAAGTCTGAGGTTGTATCTTGTTTCCATGTCTTCTCATTTATCTATTTTTCTTTTTTTAGTTTAGCTTTGTGTTGATGCTTGTAAATTGTTTATAGTAGGTAGCTTTATTGTCAATATTGAGAACTCCTTAGGAAATGACTACTTCTCAGGGATGTCTTCCAGATGTAGCTGGCTTTTGGCCTTTGAGTCTGTTGCAAAATCCTACCTCTTCGATTTATTGAGAATAAGAAGGTGCTGCCTATTTTGCCCTGACTTTTTGGCCCTGGCCTATAGTATTGTTCATGACTCTCAGGCAATCTCAGTCTTGACATACAAGGAAGAACAACTAATTAGAACAACTATGTTATCTAGGCTAAAGTAGTACAATCAGTAATAACAATAGCATCAGCCTCAGCCTAGAAAATGACAAACTGTGGTAACCATTAATTTGCCAACCTTTACCCAAATAAACAAGATTTATAGTTATTTAACAAAATGTAAAATAAACCAGAAAATTGTATACAGTAAACATCCTCTCAATAGAGTGATTTTAGCCCCGGGGGAGAAAATTTAAAAGGGGTAAGAGGAAAAAACAGAGATATAAAAGAAAAGAAAGAGATTAGAAACAAGGCTGAAAGATAAAGGAAGTTTAAGCAAGCTTTGGGAAACTGGTGAAAAAGAAGAGAAGGGAAGAAGAAAGAAATAGAAACAAGAATAGAACAAAGCAAAACAAAAAAACAGAAACAATGTTCACACTCATATAAAAACAAGAATCAAGAAAAAGAGGGAGGAAGCAAAAAAAAGAAGAAAAAAATGTCCGCTTCAAGGCATGTCTCTGCTGTCACCTTTGATAATTGGGGCAGACAGAACCCAGATCTGTGTAGGCTAGTCACAGCAAGCCTGCCTTAGAATTATGGCAGGGTGGTAGATAACCCCAGCAAGTTCAGGCTGATCCTGGTTTCTGACTGTGAGGCTGGGACCCAAGTTGTTCAGCCCACAATACTCCAGGTGCCTCTTGCTGGCTTGAACTCAGCTCCCCGATCCTAGGTGTCACCCACAGCTGTGCCACACCCTGACACTGGGTGCCCCAAGATGGAGCCAACTCACAGCTGCTCTGAGTCCCACATTCAGGTACTCTTTTTCCAAAATGGCAACTGGCCAGTTGCCCCCTCCTGGGCATGTTTAAACTGAAATCACTCATCAGCCAATGCATCCCTCGGCATCCACTGCTCCATTCCACTCATGTGTTTCTCTGTGGAGGCCTATGGAGTCCCCCATAGTCACTATGTCTCAGTGGGTTCAAGCTGCCTCTCATACCATGAACTGGGTTTAAGGGAGAAAATACCATTTTCCATCTCCCTCTTCTGTATTGAGGTCCTGCTTCTCACTCTTCCCACGGGCTACAATTCTCACTTCAGATCCTTTTTGGGTCCCGGGCACCCACTGCTCTCCTTCTTCTCTTCCCCATGTAGCTATATTCCAGCATCTGTACTCCAAATCTCAGAGAGGCTGATTTGTTGCTATTCACCACTCCGCCATCTTCCTCAAATCTAGGAGTGACTGAATTCTACATTCATTGTAATACTCAAGTGACCCCTTATAAAACAATACATCTAAAATTGGTCAAGTAAGGTGGGACTTTTGTGTCACATATTTATATCTACTAGAAAGACTATTCCAAAAGGAAGATGCATTCAACAACCAAGTGGACAGGATGGCACACTCAGTCTGTGTTCAGCTTCTCTTGTGGGTGAAGAGAATAGCCACAACAGTAGAAACAGATCTATATATGGGCCTGTCAGGATGAGGTCCACAGATTTAGATATCACTATCTCTGAGAATCTAGCCTGTCAGCAGTAGAAAATGACACTGAACCCCTAATATGGTACTATCTTTCAGTGAGGCCAACCAGACACTTTTTGGAAAGGACTATAATCTATCTGTTTGTGTTTGATATATAATGAATGATTTTGCTTTTCTTTCCCTTAATTTCCAAGCAGGATGATTACGAAAGGTTCATGGAATGTCTAATTTTCCATCATGGAACCCTGCATAATATTATAATGAAACCAGATACTCAAAGTACAGCAAAGGAGAAGCAGCAATGGTCATGTTACTTCATCATTCACTGCTCCTCCCATGTACTGTGCCCTCAAAGCTGTGATCATGATAGAGCTCGAAATGACTCCTTGAAGGTTCAGCTGAGACAGCAGGTTGGGGATAGTAAAATAGTTGGTCCAGCAAACAAGAGATGGAGAGAGTAGCAACCCCACTTCACCATCACTCCCACAGACCCAGTTCAGAAATCTGCATACTGTCCCCATAATTTTAGACTCTGTGCAATCTTTCCATCAAGTACACAGAAAGAGTTCCACTCATCTTAAAGCGAATGCTATTTATTTTGGAATCCTTAAACCAGTAGATCAGTAAGCAAAGGGTTACTGTACTAATGGAGATCATTGACCATGATCATTATGACAGATGAAGATCAGGGAGGCAAAGTGGTTCACTGCTTCTTCCCTTCCTTGTGGTAACTATGAATGATAAAGACTTGTGCCCCTCAGAGAAAAAAGTAAGGCCTGGGTCACCTCAGTAGACAACCTGCATAGGTTGGGGTAGCAATTCGTAGATACTGTTGTCTCTGGAGAATGGCCCTCTTACAAACACAAGCAGCCTCACCTGAGAGGCTATAACCACTGCAACCACCCCCTCCTTAGGGAAAACACTGTGAATGACTCATATGGGTGGGAGTGATTTTGTCATGCAGTTTATCCTTCACAGATTTCCTATGGGATCTTTCTGAGATTGCTTTCCAGCTGGGACCACATTCTGGCTGTTATTTTAGCTTTTTTTATTTTTTTCCATCCTATCCTACTTTCCTCAATTCCCTTTCACCTGAGTGCTTTCCTGACCAATTGCATAAGAATTCCTATCCCATTCTCTACTTTCAGAAAGTCAATCCAAGACACTTACAAATCCTACAACCTTGTTCTGCTACACATGTCTTATAAAACTTGATAGATTTTCATCAAATCTGAAACTTGACAGCAAACAGTTAAATTTAAATCCATTGGTAACACAAACTGTATGTCACTGCCTGCATTTCATATTATGTGAGTTAGGAAACTAGGGCTTAAACATAATAAAATTCAATTAATTTAGATGAGACAACAAACTTTCTATTTCTGCTTTGAGGATGTTTTCCAGAGGATTGCTCTCAAGGCAGAAAGCATGCAATCACATAGGAAGCTTAATTTTCAAGTTAGTTGTTTTGTATGCAAAAAATACAGCAACAGAACCACCTACAACCCAAAGAAATGACTTTCAAAATGATATTCACTATGTCATAAAATTTATTGTTTATTATTAATCATCTTTGAGGCAATTTCCACAAAAGCCCAATTTCTAAAAATCTATTGCAAAACAGATCACAATGCAACACTCACTATGCTATGGAGGAAAACAGTTATGAAAATTATATATGTCATGGGTTCAAACACACTAAATTGAAAGAAAAGAAAAACAAAAGCATCACAGAGAATTTAAAACTCAATTCACAATCACAGCCAGGCATGGTGGCACATGCCTGTAATCCCAGGACTCAGGAGGCTAAGGCAGGAGGATTACTGTGAGTTCAAGGCCAGCCTGGACTACATAGCGAGAACCTGTCTCCAAAAACAAAACAAACAAAAAGTTCACAATCAGCACCAGGAACCCTGATAGCCTTAACTCTTTACTATACAGGCTGCAGAAAGTTTATTATCATTAAATTCTGTTCTCCAAGACTGTAAGACTAAAAATTTATCACTAATGTGACAAAAATAAAATTATAAGAAAGACTGCTTCTATCACCATTAAATTAACATTATTAAAATTTACTACTCATCTTCAATGGGTCTAATGCTTTTTAAATTCATCTTCCATCAAAGGGAGCTTCCAATAATTTGATAAGCTGTGATGACTAGTAATGAAATTAGCACTAAATTTTGTGGCAAAGTTTCAATACAAACATTATGATTCACAACATATTGAAACAGTAACTTCCATTTAAGACCCTTAGCCTATTTTCCAATGCCTTTCAACCTTTAACCCTAACCTACATTTCTTTTTCTTTAGTCCTCTACATGGCTTCCCCAGAGGCAATTCACTCTTTCCTGACAGATCCTTTATTTCTGTTCATTTATTTCTTACTGAAACAGAGTAAATCACTAATCTTTAGAAGAGACTTCTTGGGTTTAAGTTTCTCAACATTATTTTAAACCAAAACCAGACCCTCATTTCAATTTATCTGCAAGTATTTCATTGTATATCTTAAGTACAAGGGCCATTTTCTTCAAATATAACCACAATGCCACTCATTATTAAACCTAAAATATTAACAATAATTCTTTAGTATCATCAGATGAGCAGTTATTGTTCAAATGTACCTGATTATCTCATTTTAAATATTTAGCTTGAATCTAAACAAGAATCATACATTGCATTGTATAACGTGTTTCTCACTTCTCTTCCATCTCTGCTTTCCCCTTTTGCAATTTATTTTTTTAGAAAGAAAAGAAATATGATCATTTATTCTATAAAGTATCCTATATACTGTAGTTTAATGATGCTTTCCTCAGAATGTCTTTTGGCATGTTATTCTGTCCCCTGAATTATATGTAAACTGGTAGTTAAATTTAGATACCTGATCTTATTCAAGATAAAATTTAGCACAAGAATATTTTGGACATGGTGGTACATATGGCTCTCAATATATATTATATTATATATATGTATATTTGTATAACATCTAATTATTTATCTTTTTATGATGCCACTAATGGGGAAGTTTTCACATAGAAACTAGATAGAGTTCAGTGATGCTACATGGAGAGCTTAACATGCAAACATGCAGTGTGGAAAATCCAGTAGACGGGAATCTTACTTGCACCTGACAAACATAAGAGCCAGAGGCAGAATGCTTAGCCGGTGATAAAGGAGCCCAAGGATTGTGAGTTTATTAGGTCAAAGGGTGTGTAAAGGATTCCAGGGGATCAGACATGAATCATGCATGAAGAACAGAGGTTGGAAAAGCTTATTTTATGTCCTATCCAACAGGACCCACTTACATGGATGGCCTGCTAGATTCCTAGTAACTGAAGAGCAGTAAATAATAAATTACAGGAGAATGACTCACTTGCATCAAGAGACCTAAGGGTGAGAAGTTCCCTGAAAAACCTCATTAGAGAAATAGTCACCTTAAAACCTGCCTGAGGGCCAGGAATGTAGCTCAGCGACACAGGACCTGCCTGGCAAGCGCAAGGTCCTGAGTTCAATCCCCAGTACAAAAACAAAAAAAAACAAAAAAAAAACTGCTGGACCCAGAAAATACAATGCTATATTAAGTCATTTTAAAGATATCCTATTCTAATGATTAAACATAAGCAAAGTTCATTGTAAGAACTTAACTTAAATATGAATTAAATGAGAAACTTATAGGAAGGATGGGATGCAGCTGGCCCTTAGATATGATTGGAAGCAAAGCAGGAATGTCATAGTGTCACTCCATCTGTTGCCTTTGCTTACTATTAAATGTATGTTTCATTTTCATCTACTCCTCTTGGGTCTCTTCCTTCCTTCAATTCCTCAATTTTGCCTCATAATCAAAGGTTGCCAAAAGCTGTAAAGTCTTGCACGTCAGAGCTTCTTCCCTCTGAAAGAATGTGTGTCATCTCTCTCTTTGTCCTGTGTCCCCAGGTTACCTGGACATAACTCACTGGCCATTTTGGCTGAGAGTGGAAGTCAGCTTGTAATGTAGATCCTTCAGAGACACCTTGTAGATAGGGGTGAGACACATTATAACAGACAATTAAAAGACACAACTAATCTCATAGATACCCACTGCAGTATCCCAGCACAAGGACTGTGGGTACAAGTCCTGCCACTCAATGCTTATGAAACTAAGGTTAAATCATTCGACCTCCCTGTTACCAAATTTCCTCATAAGTAAAAGATGGACAACATAAAAGATGGACAGCAAGATTTATATGAAAAACAATGAGACTCTAACAATGCTTTATAAACTAAAAAGTAAGGTAAATGTTAAAAGAAGGATCATAGTGATGAGATAATGCCCATGATCACAAGAGATTTCTCTCTGTCTGTACACTTACAGACCATATAAATAGGACCACATATTTTACCATGGGATTGTTGCTTACCATACACTCCTTTGTCTCATATGTGAATATCTTGTCTGTTTCACCCCTCACATAGCAAGCCATAAAGACCAAAGCTATAGAATAATAAGAATTGCAAACTGGTGACCCACAGGCATGCTTTGTTTTTAACCTCCTTGACTATCATTGATGAGATCACATGATCAAATCACTCCCTATAAACTCACCTGTCCCCTCTATTCTTTAGCTATTTGAATTTGTGATCCCTAGGCAAGAAATAGTATAAATGCTGGAGAATGAAAATCTATTAGTTTAAATGCTGGTATTAATAGTTTTTTGAGAGTTGTCTCGTTAACAAAACAGATTTGTGGTCTATTATAGTTACGGATTCTTTTTTTCTCCTTCAGTTCACAAACACTTTTGTTTGTGAATAATTTGGTTCACAAACAGAAGCATTTAGCAAAATTTTGTTTTTGTTTGTGAACTCTGCATCAGGTGATAAACACAACTGTGGCCATCTTTCTCACATGAACATGCCCACATGCCCATTTTTTCCAGAATCATAGAACAAATTAAGTTCGTGAACTGAGGCACCACTGTATTTGGTAACAAAGTGTCAAGTGTGGTTATGTTCAGGAAAAATGCTGATGGTGGTAATTTTTAGATAATTATCTTTGGTTAACCAAACATGTTTATAATCTATTATGATTATGGAATTTTCTCTCTCTCTCTCTCTCTCTCTCTCTCTCTCTATATATATATATATATATGTATTCCTTGTGTTTGTATCTGGAAAATAAGATCTTTCTCTTGTTGAAATAATGGCATCTTTTTCCAAAAGTCTACTAATACTTTACAAATAAAAACTGAAAATTATAGGGATTTCTTGCTTTGGAAATGAAAAGAGTAAACTTGTCCAGGCATCTAAAAGTCAGTGGCTTGGCTTAAAATCATCTTTGTATTGATTTCTGTGTGGTTCTCACCTGACTGTCTTAGACTATTTGGAAGACCACAGATAAATTCCATCCTCTCCTCTGACCATTTCCTGCTCAGTCATTTTGTAATTCAGCAAGATTCTGGCTGTCTTCTTTAATGGTGCTTTGGCGTGAAGAGCAGCTACAATAAAAGTACAGTGAATTAAATGAAGAGACCAAGTCATTAACAAAATTCTAAGCTTGTCCTAGACTCCTAGAACATATTAGCACAGTCCCTGCAACATACAACACATTCCTATGTATATTGATTAATTCATTTACTAAATAGGCGTTTAAGTTTATCCAATGCTTTTTTGCATAAATTGAAATGAACATATTATTTTATTTTTTCTATTAATAAGAAAAATTATATCAATTTCATTTCTTATGTTGCAATCTCAGTTCATTCACATAGTAAATTTGATCTGAAAAATGAATTATTGTTTAACAACTGAATGCCAGGTTAGCTAATATTCATTTACATATTAGAATGTGTATTTCCAAGTGAAATTGTCTTGTAATTTTCTTTTATTGCCTTTATCTGATATTAGAATCAAGATTACACTGATGTCATTAAATAAATTTGTAGCTTTTTCTACTTTTCTGGGAAAAAATTGTATTTTCCTTCAAAATTTAGTAGAAATTTCCTTTGAAACAGGCTGGAGGATGCAAAGTTTTGTTGTTGAGGAGGTCTTTTATGCCCATTTTGATGTCTCTACTGTTTCATGACCTATTCAATGTTTCTAATTATCCTTCTAAACTTTTTCTAAATTATATTTATATTTTTCTAAATATTTTATGACTATTACATATTATCAAGTATATGCTAATAGGTGTTCATAACATTGTTATTTAAAATATTTTCTACCTGTATATATTTGCTTTTTTCATTGTTCATTTCTGTTTTCATTTTGGCTTTGCATTTCTTTTTGCTTAATAAATTTTGCCAAAGACTTACAGTTTTGAGGGGTTTTATGTTTTTAGTTTTTTAGTTTATTAACTCCTCTTTTAATGGTACAGTATTAAGACCTTCTTTCTGGATCCCTTCAGTTGGTTTCTTTGGATTTTGTTTTGAATCTTCAGCTTCTTGAATGTGCTGCTTATTATTTTTCAAATTTTTAAACTTTCGGTGTCATCGTAATACATCTTACATTTATATCAAGGGACTATTATAGCTGTGTCTTAAAAATAATTAACATGTGAGACAGTACTATTGCTTGAATACTGAAATTTTATAATTTCCTTGATTATCTTCTTTAAACTGAACAATTGTTATAAATATAGAAACTGACATTTAGGATATTATTGTAAACTACACTTCTTTTTCAAATTTCTAGCATTAATAGATTATGATCATGTGATCCATGTGATATTGATTCCTTGGAACTTACTGAGGCTTCTTTTAGTTAGTAAGTCTTCCATGTTGGAGAACATTTTGTAAATGATGTGTGTGTGAATTTGTGTTCTCATTTGTTTGGGGATTGAGTTGTGTTTATATGCCTTATGTGTGTGTGTGTTTCTATGATCTTTTTAGGGGTTGCAATTCAACCAGTACTCATGGCAAAAGGGACATCACAGATATGCTTAAGGATCTTTATTATCCTTTATTATCCAAGAGGTCCAATGCAATCACAAGGGTCACAGTGGAGAAAAGACACACTGCTGGCTTTGAAGATGGGGGAGAAAGGAACCATAAACCAACAAATGAAAACAGCCGCCAGAATCTGGCAGGCAAAAACCAAATTCTCCCCTAGGGCCACCAGAAGAAGCTAGCTGCTGACATCTTGATCTTGGCCCCACAAGAGCAATTTCACATTTCTAACCTACTGTTTTAAGCTACTAAGTTTGTAGCAATCTTTTTCAGCAGCCATGAGAATCAAGTCCAACTCCTTTACTCATCATTTGAGAATCTTTATCATGCTAATTTTAAACTCCATTTGACTCATTTGACACATAGTTCAAATTGCATGGTATATGATGCTTTATTACCTATCTTTCACAAACTCTTTGGAAATCTAATTATTTTGGCTTCTGAACATGTGCTCCCTGGGGCTGTCAGCTAACCTGTCTGATAATGTATCTTAGTCACTTTTCTTTTCACTAAGACAAAATACCTGACATGCATAATTTCAAGGAGGTTTATTTTGGCTCAAGGTTACAGTCCATGGTTTGCTGGCTCCAAGGTATACCACATGGCCTAGAGGTATGGCAGAAGAAAAGCTTCTCATATCATGGCATTCAGGAAGCATAGAGGGAAGGGGGTGGAGGGAGTACACCCTTCCAGGTCATGCCCCCAGTGACCTGTCTCTTCAGTCCAAACCCCAACTCCTGACAGCTATACTGCCCCCATAATTCAATCACCTTTCAAAACCCTGTATACGAGCACATGAGGATCTTGGGGGAAATCTAGATATAAATCATAACATGTTTACTTAAGAATAGGAGGACACTAGTCCCTACATGGTGTCACTCCCAATGATTTTTAAAAAGAAGGCAGGAAATTAACCCAACCCAAAAGTAGAGAGCATGGGCAGCACAGATCATTGCATGCCTCTCCAGCAGGAAATTTTCCTGTTCTAGGACTTGCCTGAAATCTCAAAACAAAGCAGCACTAAGGAAGGAGAGTCTTCTGGTTGTGATCACCTGTCCTGGAGCTTGAAGGAGGGAGATGTAGGGGAAAGAAAGCATGAAGCCAGCTGTAAATCTCTGTGGCTCGGAGGCAGTTAGTGAATCTCTAGAGGTGTGTGAGTAAAGGTAAAGACTCTCTTCCCCATTCTATCTTCTATTGTTTCCTGATTATCCTCCACCCAAGATTTTGGTACTCATATTGAGTTTTCTGGGATTTTTCTAAGGCATTTCCTTAGAAAAAACCTTTTAGATTCTTTGAAGCAGACACTGAAGGAAGGAGCCAATGTGAGTTTTCCATCTTATCATCTTTCTTTCCTACCATGTTTTACAAAACTGGACTGAAATAATGTTATCTATCTATAAATTTACGGGTGGAAATTAATGCAAATGCACAAGACAACAGTGGAAGAGCTATGTTGAGTGTGTACATCACCTCACTTAGCAATCAACGTGGAAATTTAGATATGCCCCAAAAGCTAGATGCCTAGTTTTACAAGCAGTTTCTTTTAAAATAAGTTTTCTGTATGACAAATACTTTTGTTTTCTCATGCTGTTGGTTCTTTTGCTTTATGTTTTTATAAGGAGACATTTTGTGAACCAATTTCTCCCAGAGGTGCACAGCCAGAACCCAGCCCACTCAACTTCTATGCTTTGTTCATGGTATTTGAAAATACCTTGTCTTTCCAACTTTCTTGTCCATATTCTGTGAGTAATGCTATATCCAATCAACTTTTATGGTGCCAATTTACCCATAATGAGTAGTAAAAATAAAAAAATTGTAAAATAAAATTTTTAGGGGGGAAACAAGTAGACTTCATTTCTACCAAATTTTTCTTCAGACAATTTAATATAATGAAGGACATTTGTACAATGAAAAACAAATTTTTAGAAATCCTTTTTGCTTTAAATAATTTATAATTTGGTAAAGTATTTATTACTTCCGCCTTACAAAATTAATGCATACAATTGCACACATATTTACTCACAGGACAAAATAATGAGAGTCACAAGAGTTAATAAAGGAAAAACACTGAACCAAACAGCACATACTTGTGAATTAGAACTATTAGGACAAAAAATTCCATAATTAAATAGAAGTATATGTCCTTAAAGAGATAAGGAAGGAAAATAAAGCATATATAAATCTTCTTCCCTACCTTTTACAAAGTAGGATAGAATAATAGAGAGGTCAAAGATAAGGGTGGAATCATACTACTGTCTCAGAAATTTGAGTCTTTTCCTGTAATCAAGAAAGAGCCAGAAAATAAAAGGAGAAAAAAAAAAGAAAGCAAGAGCTGCTGATACCTTCTAAGGCAAAGCATAATATGAGAATGTGGAGAATTAAATTTGCCTTGGTTTGGATTGAAGCAATTTTGCCACTGTATAAGAGTTAAGCATATGTCAACTTGATTGATTTGGGAGCCTAGTGTATTAGTAAAGCACACTTCTAGGTGTGTCTGAGCCAGTCACAAAGGGGTGAACTTGGGTAATATATACGGTTCCTGGCCCCTTCCTCTCTGGCACAGTTCCCTGCTTTGCTTCCCAGCTGCCATGAATGAAGTAGCTCTGCTCCACCACACCCTTCTGCTATGAATCCCCTGAAAACTTGAGCCAAGTTAAATGTTTCCTCTGTGAAGTTGTTAGTGGCTGATATTATGTTCCAGTGACCAGAAAACTGCCTAATACACTCTTCTAATAAATGAAAACATAGGTAACAACAAATAACCAATGAACCAAAGCCATATAAATTCGTCTTTGGATGTTGTGCGAGTAGCTGAATAGTTTCTTGAGCAAGTAATATCTGTGATATCAGCTGTAAGAAACTTCAAACCAAGAAAAGAAAATGTTTCTCTCTCCTCCCTATTCCCCAGCTTTTTTGCAAGATCCACTGTGCTCAGGGCTTCTATAGGACTGGGCATCCTTCACACCAGGCAAAAATTAGCAAGCTTTTATATTGAGAGGTTAACACAAAGGTCTAGCTGATTATGATGAGAGACTCCTATGGTTAAGTAGGAAGAGAGGGTTCACTCTAGGGAAGATTAGTTTCCCAAAGAAGGATGGGCTGGGAGGAGGGAAAAAAGGAAATATATTTCCAGTATTTCATCCATGTCTCACAATGTGGCAGTACTCCCAGAGCTGGGCGTGTGTTATGGTTTATATCTAGATCTCTTCCATGCACCTCATGCACTCATGGTGGAGCTGCTGGAAGAGGATTGAATGTTGAAGGCCATATAGCTGACTTGCTCTTAGCAGGCAGGTCCTGGAAGTGATGGGACCTGGAAGGGTGCATCTCCCTCCTGGACTTGCTTCTGTAGTTGCTTCCTCATCAACTTCCTGAACAACACAAGTTGAGCAACTCTCCTCCATCTAGGCCCATCTGGTTTCTTCCTTGGAAGCAGCCAAGCATGCCTTAAAACCCTGAGCCAAAAGAAAGCTCTCCTCCTCTAAGTTGCAAAAGTTGGGTATTTTGTCCCAGTGATGGGACAAAGTGACTAAAACAACCTGCTTAGATACCTTAGACACAGCATATAAGTCTGATGCTCAAGATGGGAACAGGGCAAGAGGAGACTGTGGGACGGTCGGGAATGGATTTCCTGACAATCCAGGGGCAAGCAGGTTATCAGTCACCATGAAGAACCGAGACCAAAGATAGTTTTCAAATTTTCTGGGCTTCTTAAAATAGGGAGAATTCTTTAAGATGATGGATTATAGTCTTCCCCAAAAATTTTGTGGGAATGAGGAAAAACAAACAAACAAATTTAGAAAAATAAAGAAATTTAATATCTCTCACAACAGAGGATAATGGAGAAAATTTATTACTTTCTTCTATTTGGTTTTTCTTATTTTCTTAAAATACATGCTTTTCATTATTCTTTAAGATAAAGTGTTTTCCACTGCTATTGTATACTCTCTGATATGCAAATGGCAAAGGAACAGCTACATATCCAAGTTAGAAATAGACAAAGAAAGAAAAATAAATTTAAAAAAAGAAATAGACAAAGACTACTGGGTATGGCCAGCTGAAGTGGCATGCACCCATACTCCCACCTACCCAGAAGAATGAAGCAGGAGGATCCCTTGAGCCCAGAAGTTTAAAAACAGTTTGAACAACATAGATCATCTCAAAAAATTTCTGAGTGTGATATTATTCTGAAGATTCTATTACTCAAGACTAAGGGAGAAGCAAGGATGGGCTCAGTAAAGGCAAAGTGGCATGAATGAAGTTGGCTTAAATAGCCAAATTCTTTCTGTCTATCTTTAACCCACATGCGTATTATGGCTTGAATGTTTGTCCCCTCTAAAAATCATGATGAAATTTAATTTCCATGGCAAAGATATTGTATTAAGAAATGGAACTTCCATTAGGTGATTAGGCTCCATCCTAATGCATGTATTAATGCTCCTGTCATAGGGGTGGATTTCTTATCAAAGGAAGAATAGTGCCTTCCCTCTGCCCTCTCTCTCCCACTAAAGCCCTCTGTTTTTCCTTCCTTGATTGACCTCCCTCCAACCATGAAAGGACACAGAAGAAAGTCTCCAATCAGATACCAGAAACTGGGGCTTGGACTTCCCAGCCTCCAGATCTGTAAGGAAATAAATTTCTGTTCTTTATAAACTGCTCAGTCACAGTTATTCTGTCAGAGAAGCACAAAACAAACTAAATGAGTATTGTTATGATTGGTGCCTTGTTTGAATGCCCTGAGTCATTTTTACTCTGCAGCAACTGTTTCTTTTCTTAGAAATTTATTTCATTTTATTAGTACATAATGTTTACATTTCTTGTGGGGAATTGGTACATTGGTACATGTACATAACACATCTTACTTCTTTTCTTCATCCTCTTCCCCTAATCTCGGACCCTCTCCTTCCATCTCTAGGTCCCCTTCCCCTTTAAGATGGATTTATCTCTCTACTTCCTATTATCTTTTATTTTGCTCTTATAATTTGGATTTTTCATATAAGAGAAACCATGTGATATTTAAGTGTGTGTGCCTGATTTACTTCACTTCACAGTATGGTCTCAAAATACATTGCTTTTCCTACAAATGACTCAAGTTTATCCTTCTTTACATCACAATAGTACTCCATTATGAGTAAATACCAAGTTTTCTCTATCCATTCATCTGTTTATGGACACATAGGCTGTTTCCAATATTTAGTTATTATGAATTGTGCTGCTATAAACATGTGTATCAGTGTAATATGGTATCTTTAACTCTTTTTGAGGGATACCTAGAAGAGGAAATAGCTGGGTCAATTGGAATACCTAATTTTGGGTATTTAAAGAATATCTATACTGATTTGCAAAGCAGTTATACTAGTTTACATTCTCACCAAAAGTGTAGAAAGATTTCTTTTTCCCTTCAGCCTCTCCAGTATTTGTTATTATTTGATGTCTTGATGATGGCCATTCTTCCATTTAGGCTCTTAATGTAAGAGTATTTTACCATTCAGCATTAGATGGAAGAAAACTAATTACCATAACTTAATTATCTAGTGGCATGTAACTATGAAAGCAAGATTTAACCCAAACACCCTGAATTTTTAAACAGTTAAAAGCAATAATCACTGTCTTAGTAATTTTATTCATCATGGGGATAAAATCCCGGACACCCACAATTTAAAGGAAGAGAGGTTTATTTTGGCTCAGAGTATCAGAAAATTTAGTCCATGGCTGGCAGTGGGAGGGCTTGGCATGGAGGAAAGCTGCTTCCATCATGGCATCCGAGAAGCAGAGTGAGAAGGGAAGAGCCAGGGAGGGAGATGCATCCTTCCAGGTCACCCCCCGCCCCCGCCCCCGACATGACCCACCTCCAACTGGGCCCCATCTTCGGATAACAAGTCAGCTATAGACCGACCATTATCCAGTTACCATCCAAACAAATGGGGATTTGGGGACACCCAGATCTAAACCATCCCAGTCATATACCTGTTATTGTGGCTCCAAGGACAGTGTCCCTCTCTGCTCTCAGGCACACTGACTCATGCCTTTCATGAAAGCTTCACTCTGCACCAAATATAGTGATATTCTGAAAGCTGAAGGAGCCAGGCCTAGAGTTGGCTGAGGACAGAGAATACTCCATGAATTGAAGTGATGCAGAATGGTTAAGAGCCTAGCATCTGGCCCTACTATCAATGGGTTGCATAGCTGAAATAGTGCAAGAGTAATTGAGCTTGTGTAAACTTGTAACCACTCCTTTACTTATCAAGAAAAAATTATTTCTATCATCCTTATGCTAACTGTTAAACTTTGGTATAAACTTTAATGATGATCCTTGTAATGCAAAGTAACTGCCTTGGATGGCTATTGATTCTTCTTATGGTGTTTCAGATGTAATATAGACACATCCTAAGGTATAGATTAGATTTTTTAATGCACAAAGATAGCACTATTTATACTGAAATGTTCTTAAGGTAAATTATAGACAAAATATTGTGGTCCTGAATTCTGTACATTCTTTGTTAAGATTTTATGTGGATAAAATTCCTAACCCATGACTAGGATAATTAAATATATTTTAAAGATGAGAAAAGTGATGCACAGAAATCCACTTACTATACTAGTTTTGTGACCATGGGCAGTTGTTTAACCATTCTACTAAGCCTCAGATTTTCATCTGTACCATACAGTCATTGTGATTAATATATATCGTAATAAGTGTAAAGTTCTTTTCTCAGTTCAAGACATTCAGAATGGATTCAATCAATTATAGTGTTTTACTATCCACATGAAATATAAATGAATTAACAAATTTTTAATCCTTTGATTTAGTATAAAGAAAAGTTTACAGATAATCAGACCAATTCCTCCAAGACACTAAAGGTTAAACTTTTTAACTCGAAATGGCATAGAAAGTATTTCTTTTATTAATTACATTGGTACATTTAAGGTATACCATATAATGACATTCATCATTAGAAATTTGCACCTTTACATAATCCATCTTGG
>NW_004624761.1:24228793-24238810 GCF_000247695.1 Heterocephalus glaber
ATTGATTGATTTGTGTATGTTGAACCATAGAGATGGCTTTGTACAGAGGCCTATGTAATTCTAGTAATGGGTAGTAGGTATCTGGAAAGTATTTGCCCAAGACCCAGTTGCCAATCTGTACTATGTAGCTTCTGTCATTCTGTGTTTCACAATATCTCTATCCCAGTTACTAAGTAATTACCTCTCCATTTCAAACCACACATTTCTAAATACCCCAGTTTGCCACATAGGAGCTGGGACTCTGCAACCAGCACTTGCCACATCAGGGAGAGGCTGATGTGCTCCTTCCTGCCTGCTTCCGTTCTGTGAGTATCACTCAGCGATGTTTCTCCACTTTGATGGTGGCAGCAACTGAACCCAGATGACAGGTTTTTATGAAAAGAAATGTCATTATAAAATAATAAGAGAATAACAGTAGTTGTACACTGTGTTTCATTATCTTCGAAGTAGTTACTCAGAGTACAAGAAAGCATCATCAAGTTCCATCCCATCCTCTAGGACCCCAGCTAGCTGAGCACCCCACTCTCTCCCAGAATCTTCCTTAGACTGTGAAGAATACAATAAAATACTATCACAGGCTGGATAGCTTATGAACAATAGAAATTTATTTCTCATTGTTCTGGATACTGAGAAGTCCAAGTTCAAGGCTCTGGCAGATTGGGTGTCTGCTGAGGATGTGCTTTAACATTCAGAGACTACTCTCCTCACTTGACAAAGGATCAAGAACACTCTGGAATCTCTTTTATAAGGAAACTCGTCCCATTTGTGAAGGCTCTGTCCTCATGGCCTTGTCATTTCCTCACCTCCAGATACTTTCATACTGAAGATTACACTTCCACATACAAATGTGGCGAACACAATCAGGGGCCTTCCACTGAGCTGAGACACCAGAACCAGCTGAACAGGACCCTCATCAGAAGTGCAAGTCTCAGACCTTCAGAGTATGTCTTACTGAACCTCTCTGCCTTGTCCTTCAGCTTAGATGCTTCCTGCAATTGCTACCTCCAAGATACTGTAGAGCTCTCTCCTTCTGTTACCTAATTAACAACTTTATAACAATTTTTATTAGTCTCTCTGCTCATATCACTTTTTCTTGTACAATTTACAAGCTCCCCCAATTTAATGATATGTAGGACAGATAAGCTAATACACTGATACCCTATACTAGCCAAATGTTGTTTAATATTATTTTGAGGAGAATTCTGGAGCTTAGCAGTGCTTCTGTAAGGAGCAGAGAAAGTCTAATAGTAGCTGTTAGTCTTTTCTCTATAGTCTTAAGACAGCCCAAATTTGTATCTGCAAAACAAAATCCCTGCAATTCCTGGGCCTTTTCCGAGAAGATAATTTTACTATTGCTTATCATTGCTTAAATGTGCCCCTTGGGCTATCTCCCTTTCCTATACCATATGCCTTATTAAGGACTCTTTCTGTTAAAATTCCCACAAAAGAAATTCCAGCAATCAAATTTTTCTCTTCTTGCTATAGTTCCACTGATATTTTACCATTGCTTAGTGTTCAGCACCCTGGAAACCAAAGTATATAGAGGTTACATAATTGACTCATTTCCTTTTCAACTATCTCAATCCCAGGCCATCAGGCTCTTTATCTCTCTACAATAAACTTATTCTCATACAAGACCTTGGCAGGAACAGCTTCAATCTGGAGGCCTCACAATTCCCTAGAGAGCAAATGCAATCTAAGGCTTCTTTTCTTTAATTGTTTTGGTTGAAAACATCCAGAAATTGCTTATGAGCACTACATAAGTCTCAAAATGAAATGCTCCCAAGAAAACTTTGTTCAATAACAACATAGTAATGGACATTTAAAGTAGACCCACACAATTTGGCTTTAGCCAGCTAGTTTCCTAAGGAGTTTATGACAGACTTTCAAGACACAATGCCAGTTCTTAAGGGTACTGACACAGAGGATTAGACAAAACAAGTCACTGAGCAAAGTAATAACAGAAAACAAGTACAATAGATTGAGTGGTCAAGATTTTCCTGAGGGTTGTAGTGCTTGGGAAACACTACAGAGGAGCTAGGGCCAGAAGTTAGTCATTAATACATGCATAGGACTTGTATAAGCAGAGTGTCACCATTAGTGAGTTCAAATCAGACTCTGAGCATAAAATTTTAAATTTTATGTTGGTCTTTCTTCAAAAGGACAACAAAAAATTGAAAATTTAGGCAATAATCTAACACTATCAGACCGCAAACTAAAAACCTACTGCCTAGGAATATTGCAGGGGATGTTGCCCAGAATTTTTAGGATGGGCCAAATTGTATATTGATGTTCAACTTTGTTCAATATACTTCCACAGACAATGTGTCTAAGCAATGCCAATGCAAAATGTATTTTAATGGACACAATACAAAAAATACAAAAGCAGAATAGAACAAAATACGTGGTACTTAATGTGGGGGGGGGGGGGGGGCGGGGTGCACGCGCATTCATGCATGCCACTCCTGGCCCTGTTAGCTTACAAATTTGACCCTCATCCACTCTGCAGGCTCTTCCCTAAGCTTCCCTTTCAACTACTTCACATACTTGCCAGCTGAGGTCATCCAATGTTAGACTGGAAGAAGGATAAACCAGGGTATTTCTCCCTTCTATCTCTGCTCCAGCCAATATCTCTGAGACTATTGCACTTGCTGGAAAACTGTGCTTCAGTTTTGCTGCATGACTGCAGTGCCTGGGCTCTGGTAACATGATCTCCTCCCTTTGTTTAAATAGGGTAATGTCTTCCTGCTACTTATAAACTCTAAATTACACTGTCATCCCCAAGTAAATGTCTGAGCTCCTTCATGGCCTCAGTAACCAAATTAAATGCCCCCTGTTAAAAACATAAGAAATGGTATCTGTGTTTCTGGCTAAATAAAAAGGTGTTGCCATTTTCTATTATTTACCACTATGTGGAAGGAGCTCTGTTATAAGACAATCCTAGCTTCTGTGTCCTGTGCCTACTTAACCCACTTACAAGGGATTGAATGGATTTGATTGGTGAATGTGGAAGGAGAAAACTGGCATGGAGAGCACAGCCTCTTCCTTTTCCCTTTCTTTTGAAGTCAACTCATCTTCAGCCACATGGTAAAAAGGTACAGCCTTACAGAGGATGCTTGCATGCTTCTAATGCTGCCTATGGCAAGCCAAATAAATCTGCCTAAGTTTAACTTTCTGGACTAAGAAGCCCAGTTTCTCATAGATGTAAGCAGAAGTACTATATCAAACTCATAAGTAATAAAGGTAATATTTTGATTCTTCCATCTCTCTCAGTCTTGTTTCTTATGGCTCATTTGGTTCAGTTCACAAAAAAAAGGAAGAAAAATTTTATTGGAATATTTCAGAAATCTAGCACATATAATATTTGCATATATCATATTTTGATTAATTTTATTCCTAACTTATCAGATCAATTAGAATAGCATTAATTTTATACCATACAATGTGTCCAGAATTATTCTAAGTTCCTTTACATAAACTTATTTAATCTTCAAGACCATACAATACATATTACAAATGCTCCTTAATTTATGATAGTTATATCTTGGTAAACCCATCATAAGCTGAAAATGTTGTAAGTCAAAATGTATTTAATATACCTGCTATGGTTGGGATGTGATTTGTCCTCCAAAGATTCATGTTTTGGAAAGTTGCTTTCCAGTGCAGCAATGTAAAAAGCGGTGGAACCTTGAAGAAGTAAGGCTCTGTGAAAAGTGATTAGGTCATTGGAGGTGCTGACCTTGAAAAGGATTAATGTTGATCTCATGGAGTTAGTTCTCACAAGAGTGGTTGTTATAAAACACAGGCCTGGTCTCTGTCTCTGCCTCTCTCTCTCTCTCTCTCTCTCTCTCTCTCTCTGTTCTCTGGATTCTGGAGAGTCTCTCATTCTGGATTTCACTATGGAATCTCTTCAGCTCCTAACATTGTGACTCAAGTAGAAGCTAGCCCCGCGCTCTTGGACCACTAGAACTATAAGCTAAATAAACCTTTTCCTTTACAAATTTCTCATCCTTGGGTATTTTGTTATAACAATGGAAAACAGACTAATATGACACCCAAATTACCAAACATTATAGCTTAGCAGCATAAGACATGTAGAATATCAGTTGTTATGTCAGTCACTGTTCACTAGAGTAACAGATCTAAATATATATATACTTTCAAGGTAGGCTCACAATGGTTGCCTGCAGAGTCAGGTGTAGAAGAATAAAAAAGGGCCATCTGCACACTGGTGAGTTGAATGATCCAGTCAAAGGTGGAATGGAAGACCTGGAACTCACTGCAAAGTCTTATTGGAGTCTGTATCAGAAACCATAAGGGTCTATGTTGGAAGACTAAAAAGTCTGCACTAGAAGCCTGGAGATGGATGTCCAAAGACATAAGTGAAGACTGGAGCTCCTCTGAAGAAACAGAAGCAGACTTTCTTCTTCTTTCCCTTTTCGTTCCATCCAGGCAACAAGTCAATTGGTTGGTACCACTCACACCCAAGGTGAGTCTTCCCTCTTCAGTAAGTCCATCATTTAGTCACATCCAGAACAAAACCAAGCCAATCAGCTGGGCCTTTCTTATCAAGTTGATACAACAGTTAACCAATAATTGTTTACCCTCATGAATGTATGGCTGACTAGGGGCTGGGGCTCACCACCTCTGCCACTGCCCAGCATAATAAGATCATATTAAGTGAGCATCATTAGCCCAGAGAAAGATTAAAATTCAAAGTATGAGTCCTACTGAATGTATATCACCTTTGTACCATCATAAAGTCAAAAATTATAAGTTGAATCATAGTAAGTCTGTGACCATCTACAGTATACTAAAACTTCTATTTTTCAGCCAACACAACTAAAACACAGAGATGTCATATAATTTGCTCAAAGTCACACAAACAATAATAAAATCAGTAATCCAACTTCAAAATTGAGCTATAGAATCGTCGTGCTGAAACACTAGGCTATGCTACCTAAATTTAGATTTTTAACAAATACATCTATACTGCATCTAATATAATTACATTTTCAATTTTAAAGATATTATTTTCAGATATCTCCTTTAGTCCAGCATGTAGTCAGTTTTCCCACACTTCAATTTAGATTAGAACTCCACAGTATTTCCATCTACAAAAAGAACACATTCCCACTAAAGACAATATCAAGCATTGTAGATTTTACCAAATATATCAGATAAAGTTTGGAGAAAGGGATTTGCATTGTCAGGGGTTAGGTCTAAAATATCCCCCCAAAACCTCAGGTGTCCAGAAGGATACAACAGTTGACTTGCTTGTAGGAGGTGGGGCCTGATTGGAAGTGGATCACTGGAGGCATGACAAGGAAAGATGTATTCTTGTCCCCAGCTCCTCTCCTGGCCACCAGTTTGTGGTTAGGCACTCCACAATGACATTTTTACCTTGGACCTGGACAATCATGGAATGAATCCACTAAAACCATGAGCCAAAATAAAGCTCTCTTCCATTAAATTGCAGGTGTTGACTAAGATAGATTTTAGTACCAGAGAAGTGGGGTCATTTCTGTGACTGGATCAGACCATGTGGTTTAGAACCCTTTGGAACTGGTTCACAGGATGAGTTTGGAAAGGTTTGAAGATGTAAACCCTACAAAGCTGACAGCTGAATTTAATGGGAGATTCAAGTATGTCTTCATTTTGCCCACATCCTGAGACTTTGAAGAAGACTGAGATTAAGGGAGGCAGACTAATTAAACTGCCAGAAGAAATTTTAAAGGATCCCAGTGTTCAAGCTGTACCAGGGGAATGGTGGCTGCTTTCAGCCAGATCTACAATAAGAATCAGAAGCAAAGAACAAAGCCAAAAGACATAAAAACTTTCTCATTTGCAGGAAAGGAAGCATCTGTAAATTTGGGGCAGAAGAGTATGGCTATTTGAAATACTAGCATTAAAAAGAAGCCAAGTACTTAATATTATGACAATATGAAAGATACTTTGAGGATACCTCAGAACCAACAAGCAGGCTCAAAAGTGCAGAACTGTAAAGACTTTACTTTGAGAGGAAAGCCCCAGAGAGCCCAGCTCATTCAGAGCAAACTAGGAAGTTGTTTTTCATAGTTTAGCCATCTGGGCACTAAAAGATCTCTGCAACTGTGCCACTTGGGAGCTTGGTTTCTACTCAGACTGGAAGCAGACCTTGGCATCAACTAACTACAAATGCTACAAACTATCACATGTTTAAATATGCTTGGTAGCGGAAAACTCTCATAACAGCCATTCAACATTAAGCATTAAGCAGTCTAACATTTATGTGCAAGTTCATTTACATTATACATTCTCCTTGTTATGTTTTCCTTTAACAATAAACTACACATTTTTTGCCAAAAAACAAAAAACCTTGGCATCATTCATGTGGTTTTACATGAGCTCACAATGCAAAAGTTATGAGGTCATGGAGACTCCCACGCAGGTTTCAGAGAAAGGCTTAGAAGGTCAGACTGTGTGCACCAGAGAGGGCAGTGTGTGAAGCTGTGAGAGTGAAATGGAAGGCTCAGTGAAGGCCCTAGGAAGTTGGAGAAGCCAAGAATGTGGAAGGTCAGCTGAAGAGAGCCATGGGCAGTGAGCAGAGTCTCCTCAAGATAGAGGCCACTAGGCCTGCAACCAGCATCCAAGCACTTTGAAGTTCATATTTCTCCAAAACTTGCCCTAGTTTCTGGGCATGGAGCTGTAGGATTTAGTGTTTGCCCTGCTGGATTTTTATCTTGCTTTGGTCCCATTCCTTTCTATGCTGTTATTTCTTCCTTTTGAGATGAGAATGTTTGCCCTGTGTCATTGAATGTTGGCAGTGTTTAATTTTCTGTTTCATTTTTATAGTGGCTCACAACTAAGATTTTTGCCTTGAGTCTCAGAGGAGACTTTGAAGTTGGACTTTTTGGTGATTCTAAAACTATTAAAATGTTGGTGACTCCTGTGTATTTTCTATAAAGGGATGGACATGAATCTTTTGGAGGCCAGGGAAAGAATGTTATTATTAGGTCTGGAATATCCCCTAAAGCCTGATCTGTTCAGAAATTGGGCTTGTATTCATCAAAGGATGGGTCTGGTGGAGGAGATGGCCTGGTCAGAAGAGATGGGTCACTGGGGACATGACCTGGAAGGGTTTGTCTCCCTTCCCGACCACTATGATGTGAGCAGATGTCCACGGCACAGGCCCTTCCACGTGCTCTTTCTGCCTTGGAGCCAGCTGACTATGGACTGAAACTTCTAAAAATCTGTGAGCCAAATAAATCTCTCCTCCTTTAGGTTGCAGGTGTCAAGTATTGTGTCTAGAAATGGGAAAGTGATGAAGACAATATTTTTATGCAATGGATGCATTTCTGAAGACTCTATTCATTCTACTTTGGCCAACTGAGAGATGATTATTCCATATAAATAAATATAAAATCATATTTTAATATGTTATTACAGAAAAGATTATTAATATTGTTACATTGCATTTAAAATGTGATCTATTTAACTTTTTATAAAATGTATATATTTTTTTCTATGGTTTTCATAATGGGGATCATCTTTCTATAAAAAAGCAAACTAACTCTTGTTTCCGACTCCCTAAAACCCTAGCACTTACCTGCCCTCCACAAAAAGCTTCCATCTTTTATTATACTCAGCAGTTAAGTCCTACTCCTTCCTCCAGACCTGCTTACCTAGATTCACCATGAGATTCAACAAAGATTTCCACAGCTACATGGGAAAAGAGAAATAATTGGATAGAATTAGATAGATTACTTCAGTGTCATGTTGGAGCCAGTTTATATCAATATGCAAAAGCCAATTCTCTTTTAGGAATTTTGTAAGTTTTTTTAAAAAGTCATGACTAAAAACTTAATTATAGCACACCACTAATAGTGAATAGATGCATGCATACATATATTCATACATATGGGCAGACAGAATAGATACATATATACACAGATAGTCAACACTATTTTCCTTACAAAAATACCTTTGTAATTTTTAACAAAAATTTTTGTACATCTTGTAAAACTACTGCATAGTGTATGTATTTCACTGGGCTATATAGAATAAGATTTCATATAGGCCATGAAAAGTAAAACATAAACAGTCCAAAGGACCTCCTTTTCTGTACACAGACAACAATGGAGAGAGGGAACTAACAATAGAAACCATCCAAAACTGGCACAAAAGGCTCATTGAGAAGCTGGGAGGAAAATGCTGAGCAGGCACAAGTCCCAGGGAGCACACTTATGTTTTCTAAATTATAGGTGGTCAGCATAAATATCCTCTACTTGTCGGGTACACTAAGAAACCTCTTCTCTAAACAAGAAAAATGGTATTTTAAATTGTAGTGAAGGGTAACCAATTTCTACAGAAGAACAAGATGAAGCAAATTTGCAAAACTTACAAAGCAGAGAACTGGGGGCTGATTTTGTGGGGATGTTTTCTCCAGTACTATCCTAAAGACACAAAATAATTTTTAATGTAATTACACTGCATACTTAAGGGTTTTAAAGCTAGAAACAATATACAGCAGTAATTGAAATTTGAGACCTTAAAAAGCAAGAACAATACTGATTATGTTTTATTCTATACAGCTCATATGTTCTACATATTTGGGAATGTAAAATACTTTTTAATACAAAAACTGTAAATGTTATATGTTTTATGTTTATAATTGTAAACATTAACATAAACGTGGGGCAGGAGCAATTTGATTCAAATATTTACAATCTTCAAATTACTATTGCCATCAGCAAAGATATATAAAGATGATTTCCCCAGGGCTACACATTGTAGATACTCATAGTATAGCTGTAAAGGCACAGCTAAGTGTAACCTGGAAAACCTATAATACAAGCTTAGAATACAAACATGATCATATTTTCAATAACTCTTTGCTCTGTCCCTAAGTTACCTAAGCTTTTTCCCCAAGAAGAATATAGAGGAGCTTACTCGGTTCAAAAAGGGCCATTTGTAGTTCACAAAATCTGAAAGTTTGATCAGGAAACTATGAACCAATTTGTAATTGCCATTACTACTGTTCCTAAGGAAAATGAATCTTGCTTTTGCTAAGTCATCCTTGCTAAATCAGATCTCGGCTGAAACTGCAGTGACATCTTATACTCAGGCTTCCAAAATGTCTTCCCCTTCAGTTTATATTCAAGCCCACCATGCCAAGATGCCACACCAGAGACATTTCCAGCCCATCCTAACGCTCTGTCTGAGACAACGGAACCCCCTAAACAGGGACAATGTTAGTAAGTGTGAGTCATGAGTAGATCCACTTTCTTTCACAATGAACTCCTCTAGTAATCCTTCGTATGCTTTTGTGATAAAGATGGCAGTAGAACCATCTCAATCCTGGACAAATATTATACCATTAAACCTCAGAAGAAAAGAGGACAGGTTTGCAGCCTGCTGTATGAGAATATTCCTTGGCCTCTTGGCAAACATGCCTAGTTCTTCTTGATGAAGAGTACTAGAAGGGCAATGTTAGATGTTGTCCATGTTGTAATTGTAAGTCCCATTGCAGTTGTACAGCTAAGAGGGAATTATTTATTATCCCAAAACAAACAAACAAAATGAGGTGATATTCTGTGTCTACCTAGACAAAGAGTCACTTTGGTATCTTTAAAATACACTGTCTTGCCAGATATACTGCATCTTCAATAATTTAGAAAATACTCTGGTCTATGATAAATGTATGCAAAAATTCAAAAGAACCACAAAGTACAGGGCAATTAAGTTTGACTGAATGTATAAGAAGGGCTTACCAAAGTCAAAAGTATTTGATCTGGGATTGAAAGTTTCAATTACTACAACAAAAAGAAAGGTGTTTATGGACCAAATAGCCCAAGGGAAAAGGATGTGTAAATATTTGAAACGGTGAGCCATTTACCTGGGTGACAGAGACATAGGCTTCGTGAGTAACAGAATGGAATTAAGAACATTAGTTGGAGACCTCCCATCTTGTGTTCAGCTGTGAATATCATTTTAATGACTTGAACTCTATACTGAAGCAACCCGAGGATTAAGGGC
>NW_004624761.1:24245452-24255820 GCF_000247695.1 Heterocephalus glaber
ACATTAAGAATAATAAGATCAAAATAAATGATAATCTCACATTTATACATACATAAAAAAATCAGGAGACATTCTAGGAGGCTGAAGCAGGAGAATAACAAATTGGAGCCCAGCCTGTACATGTAGCAAGAGCCAAAATAAAATAAAAAATTTAGAACAGGAAGGGGGTTGGAAATGTATCTCAGTGCAAAGGTCCTGGATTCAACCCTCAGTATAGCAAAGAAAGAGAGAAAGAAAGAAAGACAGAGACAGAGGAGACAGAGACAGAATAAAAGAAAGAAAGGGGAGGGGGGAAAGGAGGAAATGAATGCAAAGGAGTCTTTACTAAAGAATGCCAATTTAAGAAATGAAGAAGTGTCTGGAGATTTAGCTCAGTGGTGCCTCTGCTTGTCTCACAAACACAAGGTCCTGAGTTTGATACCCAGTATAAAAAAAAAAAAAGAAGTAACACATTTAGAAAAATCACCATTTTGCAACCCTCTGTGTGAGAATTGTCCTCTATGTGAGGATCCTAAATGGATGGTAAGACATAGAGTGAAAAACCATTGAGTCCTGTGGTCTCAAAGTATCATAATACAAGTACCTCTTCACTTACAAGGGGAAAGGGTGTGTTTGGTATTGCTGATATCTTCTTTGACCTCACTTAATGGCTAACTTGTTCATCATCAATAACAGCACAAACAGATAAGAGCCTCCTAACATGATGGTGACAGGATACACAAATGTGAAGTGGGACGTTCTACGAGGTAACTCGCACACAATCCAGAAGTGTCAAGGGCAAGAAAATAACCAAACACCCTGGAGGACTATTCTAGATAAAGGTAATTTAAAAGACTTGACAGAAGAATTCATTGAATGATTTTTTTGGATCTTGAATGCTTTTAGAAAATTCTGTGGAACTTTTTCTGTAATAATTGAGGAAATTAGAATATACTGATTATGATATCGAACCAATATTAAGTTCATTGTTGCACTAATAGTACTGTGGTTATGGAAGAGAAAGTTCTCATTCTTAGAGATACGTGCTGAATTATTTGCAGGTGAGCTGTTTTAATATCTGCCCTTTCAAATAGTTCAGGAAAATATGAGATACACAAACATATAGTCGTGTATATATAAGCATAGACAAAGATAGATAACTGATAACTGGTGACTCCAGGGAAGGAATTTAGGGTTGATTATCAAATTCTTTCAACTTTTGTAGCTTTGAAATTTTCCAATTTGTGGAGTAAAGGAGCTAAAAGAAGAGGGGGGGAAATTGGTTGATCTGGAAAGTCTTCCAGATAATTCCATGTAGAAGGTGGTTTCTGAAGGACTTAGGCATGTGCACTCTCAAACATGCTGCTCTGATGCACTTACTGACTAGTTGGAATTCAAGTCACTTAAAAAAAAAAACAGTAGGTGTAAGACCGTGCTGACGTGCATTCTGTTTCTTCAAAGTAGGAGATGAAATTCCATGTCAAAGATGTTCTCCCTATATCAGAAGGAAGCTAACATTCTTATTAGCAAGGATTGGAAGTTAAAGCGAAGAGAAATCTGCACAAAGCATGTTAAATTAACCCTTACCTCCTTTGCCCAATTAACCCTAGCCCAAGCCCCTTTGCTTTATCACATTTCACAACTTACTATTATTTACTATTATTATTACTTTACTATTTATTTGCTATACTATTTATTACATTACTATTCTTCACTATTCCAATTCAGTATTTAAATAACTGATTTTGCTTCTCTGACTCTTCAGTTCCTTAGGTCTTTGTGTCATGTAAAATATTTGTATGCTTTTCTCCTGTTAACCTGTCTTATACCTATTTAATTCTCCAACCCAGTGAGGACTCAAAGAGAATAGAATCCCTATACTATCATTTAAATCCCACGTTAAAATAAATATATAATCAAAATAAGTATATATTATCAGATATGATATGATAATCACCTCTAGAGATAATGTAAAAACAATTAGTTAAATTTTTAAGTACAGGTATAAAGTTACCTAGAAGAAGCAAGGTATTCCAGAGCCATAAAATGATGAATTTTAATCTCAATTTTTCTGTTTCCTAGTTGTGTGATCTAGAGCATAATACTCAGTATAACTTTTCATTTTTTCCATTTCTATTCTATAAAACAAAGATAATACTTAAATCATATGTATTCTTGAACTAGTAAATATCATACTGCTGACGATCTGTGATTCTCAAACTCCTGTTGAATCACAGTCACATGGAAAGCTTCTCCCCAAACCTGGAAATGTTAAGTCAGTCAGTTGGGAGTGGGACACAAATGTATAGTTCCAAGTTTCCTGCTGACTCCATTGTTGCTCTGGAGCTACACTATGAGAATTATTACTATAGATATTCAAAATAAAAAATATACATGCTACCATCAGCAATATAGTAAGAAAGCTGGCCTGCTGCCTGTCAAGGTAACACTTATTACTTGAGGGTGTTTTATTCCACCATACTATTTTTGCTTGCCTATATTTTTTAAGATGGAATGTTCTCCCCATATCAGAAAAAAGCCAACATTCTTATAAGCAAGGATGGAAACTTAAACACAAGGGAAATCTGCACAAAGCCTGTTAAACTAACTTCATTATTTTTACCACTGTTTCTTTTTTGAAAAGTAGGTGATATGTGACATATGAAGGTATGAAAAAAATTCTACAGAATCAAAAATCTCTGTTAATAGTACTTATTGGCATATTACTCCAGCAGGTTAATCTATACATTTCTGCTTGTGGTCTTTCCAGCAGCCCAGGCCACAAAAAAACAAAAAAAACAAAACAAAACAAAATACTCCATCTGCAGTTTCAACTCCTCTAGGTTCCAATTCAAGGGGAGCACCTGGCAGTGTATCTGGAAGGAAGAGAATGAGCTCCAGAGTAATCTGCTACATAAGTGCCTGTGTGTAGGACATTCCAAGTGATTTGTGCCCTGATGTGTATCCAGCACCAATTCCAGAGCCAGTCAGCACAGCTGGCTTCTGCTTTGATTCCTTACTTTTATCTATGTTCCCTGCTAGACAAAATGTACAACCTTGACACTCAGCCTGATCCTGTTGGACCCTTCTAACTCCACCCTGCAGCATGGCCTCTGGGATGGACAAAGAAATCAAATTCCTTAGTACTGGACCTTGGAAGCCAGAACACTCATTGCCATAGACCTATGTGTCCCAAAGTGGACCCTTCTTTTCATACCACTGTCCTGTTGCAAGGATGCTTTTACTTTGCACTCTGACTTGTGTTTTTGAAGGTCAGTCTTTCACAGATGCTTTTCAGAATAGCAAACTAGATTTTAAAGAGCACGAGCTCTGCACACTCAAAGATTTAAGTTAAAATCTTAGCCTGGAAGTCCTTGGCCAAATTAGTTAAGGTCACTTCTGCTCGGTTTGCCAATCTGTACAATGGGAATAACTTTACTTGAGTCATAGGATTAAATGAGGTACTGTACATGAAAGCAATGGGCCCAGTGCCTAGTACAGTAAATATAAGATACATTAGATTTTATAAAAGTTATAATGATGGTGAAAATTACAATAACAACTATTTGAAGGAGAACAAGAAATAAAAATGTTTCTGTTGATGAAGTTAATTAAATCTTCAGCTAGTTCCTGTCCAACTTCTGTCCTGCTTTCATTTCTCCACCTTAAGCCCCTACCAAGCCTCATAGCCCAAGGACTTTAAAAAACAAATAAACCTTTCCAGTGGTTGTCCTAAATCCCACTATCTATGAAAGGGTAGATAGGATTTTTAGAGTAGTGGGGATAATTACTGTGCTTTGTGCTCAGTAAGGCCGTGAAGACCTCTTTCTATGTGGACCCATAATAGAAAAGCTGAACACACATTACTCTATTGTAAAGTCTTATGAGACAGTACTCTTAGTAAGAGAAAATATGTGCCAAATGAAAGAGCAAAATTAGGACGCTGGATTTCAGTCATGGTTGTTCACCAGTAACTAATTGTGTGGCCTTAGATGTTATTTGGGAATCCTCACATTCCTCATCTGTAAAGTGTATATCCACTCTGTAGGACCTCTCCTGTATTTCACAAATTATAGTTGTCTGCACTTTAACTCTGGCCCTGGCTTAGCTTTCCAACTTGAAAGAAAAATCATATTCATATGATTGACAATGACTTGTCAGTTTCATAGTTTGAGTCATGAAAGTCCTGACATTCATGTCACACAAGTCTCAGATTGCCATTGAGAAGAACCATACTGAATGGAGAACAGAAGAAAGCAATGCTGTACTAACCTCAGTTTTATGGAAAGGCAGTCAAAACTCTCATGAACTGTATTGATATTTTTGTAGCTCTGTTTACACCTAAATAACAAAAATAAATGCTTTTAGCCTTTTTTAAAGCTATAATCACAAAACAAAACAAGCTACACAGCATGATCTGACTACTAAGGGATATTTGGAGAGCTGTGTGTACCAAAGAAATAATGGTATTTATCACTTACTGGTGGTTACAGATTTATTTTTTTTATTTTCCTTGATTCTCAGTATTCTATCATTTTCTACAATATGCAGGTATTGCTTTTGTTAATAATAAACAAAGCAACAATATTCCAAATCCTGCTTTACTCCCAGTGTCTCAGCTTTTCACAATTTGACTGCAAAATGATTTAGAATACTATACTTACAGCTGGGGATTTAGCTCAGTGGTTCCGATGCCTGCCTTGCAAGTGGAAGGTCCTAAGTTTGACCCCTGGTACAAGAAAAAAAAAAAATAGAATACTATACTTCCAATCTTGTGAAGCATAAAAAAGGTGAAAAAACATTCATAGCTCTCTAGCAAATCTTCCAAGTCTAACAATTTTTTCCCTTAAACTCTATGCCGGTCTTTTTGAAACTCTGTTATTGAGGCACTCTTAGGTTACTGTCTTTAATTGTGACTGTTTTTCATAAAGAAATAATATGTGCTTAGCCTGTCCTAAAACAGCATCTCGAGTTTCAGAGCTCAGATTCCTCTGCTTTTCTTGAAAGAGTTAGGGAATTAGGAGTTCCATTAAGAGCCTGAGGGATGGAGTACAGCAAGGAGAGAGAGAAAGCCCAGTACTGCTCTGGTTGGGTGGATCATGACTCTGCTATCCCCAGACTTGGCAACCTGGAGCCCTTTAACATCTGATAACCTCAGTTTCCTCATCTGAAAAGTGAGGGTAATAATACTACCTTCTTACCATGTCGTTAGGACTAAATGAGATTTCATTTGTAAAAAGGCATAGTTCAGTCCCTGAAGAATAATAATTGCCCACTGGAGCATTTGAAGGCTCAATAAATTTAACTGTAATTCATTCTAAAACAAAACTCAAACCTCTTCCTAAGTAACTTTAGAAACTTGGCTTTGGAGCCTGGGATTTAGCTCAGTGGCACCACTCCTGCCTCGCAAGCTCAAGGTCCTGAGTTCGATCCCCAGTATGAAAAAAAAAATCTTGGCTTTGTTGGTCCAGTACAAAATCTCATCCATCCTCATTAGCATTTTCCTATTTCTGAGAGTAACAAATATATGTACTTAGATACTGTTTTAGGCAGTTTTTCTGCTTTGATATTTATTATATCAATACTCTACCTACACAATTTCTCAATTTGAAAATCTCTTAAATACTCAATGAGCAATTTTCTGTTTCACAATAAAATGACTATTATTTCTACAAGTAGAATTAGTATCTAATGAATCTAATTATACCAACACAAATTTTTTGAACTGATAGGAAATTTAGAGGTAGCCATGTCTTTTCTGTTCTGTTCAGACAGCTGTCTATTAATATGAACACTTGTTATATTCAAGAAACTAGATTTTAAGTTCCTAACACTGAAACAAATTTTTTAAAAAGACAGAAAAAATTTGCTCAATTCAAAGGGAATCTTGCAGTCTACTAGTATATAAATTTCATCTTCCTTAGATTAATTTTCAAACTATATTAGGTTTTTCACTATAAATTGAGACTTAAGGGATGTTGAAAAGATCAACTACATTGTCCTTAACATTTCATTTATTAACTACTAATTTGTTATTATCTTAGAGTAAATAATTCTAATGGTTAATCTTATTTGGCAATACACTAACTATGCTATGTGACTAGGGAAAGTATTTAGCCCATCAATTGTGTCTTTTAATAATATCTAGTTCATAGAGACATTTTGAGAATTGGAAGAGAAATACGTGAATTACTTACCAGAACCTGAATATAGTAAGTCCTTCAGTTGTGTGCAATATTATATCATCATTTTTCACTACTGAGGAAATATGAGCATTGGCAAAGTTAACTTCTCAAGTTTTCTTTAAAGAAGACTATTTTAGAGTAGATTGAGTTCATATGAGAACAGCAATTTATCCTGGTCTATTTTCAAAGTATTATCCATGAACAAATTAATTCTTCAAACTTCTCTCTAGGCCAGTTTAGGAGAAAACCTCTTCAATTCTCTACCTTCAATTTTACCCATTGTGAGACTTTCATTAATCTGGTTGAACTCAGCCTTTAAATGAGGTGGTTTTTTTCCTTTTTAACTAAATAAAAGCTTTTAAACATATAAAAGACTATAAAACATGATGTAAACAACATTGAGATTAAGCACGTGTAAATATTTTGCTTTTCTTGCTTCAGTTCTCTTACTTTATTTATTAAAACATCAACTATTACAGGCACATATATACCCTTAACCTGTCATCTTCTTCTCAGAGGTAACCACTATTCTAAAGCTGGTATATGTTATTTTCTTTGGGGGGGGTTGTTTTTATTAAGAATATAACATCCATAAATACTAACATTTTAAAAATTTACCCACATGTATTATACTTTAAATAGTCCTTTAGGTATTTTTAACTCTGCCTTTCATGTTCTACAAATTAACCATTTACTCGAGTATTTCTGGACCATTCATTATAAATTTTATTTAGAATTGCCCAAATAAATCATAGCTTACATATTTATTAACTGTTAAGTGGACTGTTTTCCTTTTTACAAACTTGTTGGAAGAATATCAGATGAGATTGGGTGCGTTCAGGGTGGTATGACCATAGATGACTTGCTGAAAGAATATCACTGTGTACAAGTACCTTAGTTTTCCCAGACTAAAGAAGTAAAATAGTGGAGCAATAGTGTGCATCTTCAACTTTATAAGATATTCCAAAATTGCTCCCAAAGTGATCAAACAATTTATACTCCAACCAACATGTATAGGATTTCAACTTCCTCTACATCTCTGCTTAGTATCATCAAGTATATTGATTTTGTCCAGTTTATTAATATGTATTTTCACAACAGCCTGAATTGTTTACTAATCCAATAATTTCCAAGAATCTTATAATATCATTTTCTGTAAAAACTCTTGATAAATATCAAGAAAAAGAACAAATGAACATATGATTCTAAGAATTCAATAATTCATGAATAATGTTTTCTTAAACAACTAAATCAAGGAATAAATGGTGTTGAATTAATATCTGAAAATATAAATAAGAATCAAAAATCATGTTTTTATGTGATGACCACAGAAAACCATAACTAAAGAAATCTTATAAAGTTCAACTACTGCTCTAAAGTTTAGGATTAACTAGATTGCATTTGTTCCTTAATCAATCAAAAATGCTAAAATTTCCTCTTTCCCTTTCTCAGAAACAGCCTAGAAATGTATTAAGCCTTATTAGAAATTAATAAATATTCCCTGTTGAGATCTTAATTTAATATTCCATTTATCTGGGAAATCAAGATTAACTAAATAATGTATACATTGGTTGAGGATAACTTAATGAGCTCTATGTACTACAGTGCTTTTACTTAAAGGAAAATGAATCCAAACCTTTCATGTTACAAATGTGGTAACACTAGACCTTTATAAAAATAAAAATCACATGAAATAAAAATCACAATCGTAGCTGGTAACAATGTGAATGCCAATATTGTGTTATACAAAGAAATATTAAATAAAATGACAAGCTATTATACTTCTATATGATATTATGTGTTACTCCTACTAATATTGTACTTCTATCCAGATAGATTATACAGAATAGCCTTTGATAAATTAAATGCAACTTTTAAGATTTAAAATTTATTTATTGCTGCTACTTTAATTTTTGCTTGTTTTTGTTACTGTAGTCTTGTTTTTACTGTCACTGAAAGTTGGTAATATTCAGTTGCAAACTGTATCTCTCCCTAGTATAGTAATTGGGATGTATTCCAGGTAACCTTACCACAAAGAAGATGGAAACTTCTGAGAATAATGTCTATACAAACACATTTATAGTAAAGCTGATTCTTGTACTGATACATTATATTCTAGGGCAGCCATAAGGCTGCTTTGATCTTGAGCTCAGTAAGACTCTCTATAGAATACCAAAAAGAATTTCCTAGAGACACTAATTTCACATTGGATAAAATATGTTGTATGCCCTTTGATTGTCATACCTTGTTTCAAAGAGGGGGCAGACTGCTATGATTAAAGGGCCTTTTGCAATTGCCAGTGATTTATCATTTGGTATTCAATAGTCAGTGATTCAACTGAAGTTATACAGGTAAGTGTAACAGTGAAAAAATTGTTTAAAAGCCAAAATATGCATGACATTCAGTAAGCAGTGCAGCAATTTGAAGTACGTGTTTTGAAAAGAATGTTGTAGTTATAATTCTTTTCATAAGCTTTCAAATGTATGTGTATAAAATTGTCTGGACTATCCTTTATTATGATTTCTCAATGGTTCGCAGTGGTGTTGTCTGTTTCATTCCTGATACTGGTAACTTGAGGCTTCATTCTCTCCATTCTTCTGGAAGTTTTCCTAGAGGATTGACAATTTTATCAATGTTTTCAAAGATGCAGCTCTTTTTTCCATCCATTTTATTTACTATTTTTCTATTTGCAATTTCACTAATTTCTGCTCTTATCTTCATTATTTCCTTTCTACTTGATTTGGTTTTATTTTGCCTTCTTTTTTTTCTAGGCTCTTGAGGTTCCCACTTGAGGCTTTTCCTCCTAATATATGCATTTTTTGCTATAAATTTCCTTCTCATCACTGCTGTACTTGTGTTCCACAAGTATTGATATATTTTAATTTTTATTCAATTTAATGCATGTATTTCATTTCCCTTAAAATTTTCTCTATGGTCATTTGAAAATGCATTGTTTATTTAGCTTTCAAGTTGTTTAGCTTCCAAGTATTTGGGCATTTTCCCATCTAAATTTTTCTCTTCTTATAAAGATGCTGATTATATTGAATTTAGGGCCCACTATAATCTAGTATAATTTTACTTTAGTTTGATTACATCTGCAAAAACCCTGTTTACAAATACAGTTACATTTACAGATTCCAGGGATTAGAAGGATATCTTTGGAGGCCACTATTCAGCCTCCCATAATGACTTTGTTTTAACCCTAGATCAAAGTACCAAGAGCACCAGGAATGTAGCTCAGCTGCACCCTTCCTGGCAAGCACAAGGTCCTGAGTTCAATCCTCAGTACTGAAAAAAATATTAAGAAAAGAACTATCCTGTTTTGATTCACAGTTGTATATGGGATCATGGTGAGGAAAGTGAGATGAGAGGTGATAAATTGATAACTTGCACAAAAATGACTTTAACCACAAAGAATTTTCTCCAATTAATTTGATAGTTAATACAGATAATTCCAAATAATGAACAAGTACAACTAATTTTCTTTTACAGCATAACCAGATTTTATCATGCCAAATATATCCAGAGTGATTAAAGTATGTCTTTCCAATTTGAGATTATCTGTGAACCAGGGATAATTCTGCCCTGCTGAATCCTCAATCCCCAGCCCGGTGCTCATAGATGTACCAATTCCCCACAATGAATGTAATCATTACATACATTGAACGCATACTAAATTTTTAAAAAGATGTTAGGTACTCAATACATGCATGCCCAGGAGATGGAATCGTTGGAAGTATACAGTATGAAAGCAGTAGGGACACGAGTTTCTTTCACAAAACCAAGGATGAAACCCTCAGCCAGGAATGGATATGGCGATGCTTCTTCCTTGCTCCTCCTCCAAATCCTCTGTTCAAATTAACTAGTTTTCCACTTCTAGATCCCACTCTGATCCATAGTGGTTTAAACTTTTCCTGATAAAAATACTGACGTGATAGGACCAAGGTATTCCAAATCTTTTGATATGAAAGTTCTCAAAAGCTCAGTCCTAAGAATAAGGAAAAAAAAACTTCAATTATAAAGTCTTCACTTTCTTTTTTTTCTACATGCTTCCATTATGAAAAACTTTTAGAACACGAAAATACGATGACTCAAAAAGCAAATATCCACATTACACTATGAATAGTTGTTTTCAGTCTTTCATTTTTAAAAGTAATAAACCTAGACTTAGGTAAAGTGCATTTAGTTAAAGTTTATCTTTAAC
>NW_004624761.1:24279569-24393095 GCF_000247695.1 Heterocephalus glaber
TCTATCTAATACACACCCCTATTTTGGATACATCATATAAATAGAATCATATATTATGTGATCCTCTGTGTCTGTCTTATTTCACTTAGCATAATGTTTTCAAAGTTACCCGTGTTACTGCATGTATTAAGACTTTCATTCCTTTTTAATTGCAGAATGATGTTTGTTTCATCATATAGATATACCACATTTTATTTACTGACCAGTTAATGAGCAGTTTTGTTTTGTTTTTCCCTTTTGACTACTATAAGTTGTATTGCTATGAAGATTCATGTACAAATTTCTTTGTGGCCCTGTTTTTATTTCCTCTAGGTACATACCCAAGTATGTAATTGCTAGATCATATGGTAAAACTATGTTTAACCATTTGAGGAATCACCTAACTATTTTCCAAAGCAGCAATACCATTTACATTCCTACCAGTAATATATGAGTATTCCAACTTCTCCACATTCTTTCCAACACCTGTTATTATTTGTCTTTTTTATTGTAGCCATTCTAGTGGGTAGGAAGTGATATCTCATAATTTTGATTTGCATTCCCTGATGGGCAATGATATTGAGCATTTTATCATGAGCATATTACCATTTGCATATCTTCTTTGTAGAAATGACTATTCAAAACATTTGCCCATAAATTATTCTCTTTAATTTTTGAATCATAATAGTTCTTTTTATAATCTAGATATAAATTGCTTATAAAAATCACCCTCTGGGTTGCTTTTTTGTTGTTGTTATTGTTATTGTTTCTTGACACAAGGTCACCTTATGTAGTTCAGGATGGCCTTAAACTCACTGTGTAGCCTAAACTGGTTTGAACTCCCTCCTGATTCAGCCTTCCATCTGTTGAGATTATAGGAATGTATAACCATGCCCGCCATTGCCTTTTCACTCTCTTGATGTCCTTTGAAACACAAAAGTTAACTTTGATAATATCCAGTACATCTGTTTTCTTTTGTTTTTACACGAGAAATCATTAAATTAAGTTCACAAGAAATTACTCCTTTTTCTTCTAAGGGTTTTATAGTTACTATAACTTATATTTTGGGTTTCTGATCCATTTTGAGTTAATTTTGGTATACTTTATGAGGCAATAATTTAGCTTTATCCTTTGGCATGTAGCTGTTTGTTTGTTCTGATATCATTTGTTGAAAAGATTATTCTTTCTCCCATTTAATTATCTCTGGATGGAAATTTAATTTCTATTCTCCTAGCCCTAGTAGTAATATTACCTTGATCTTTTTGTTTTATTTATTCCTTTGTGATTTCAACCACTGTCTTAATCCATTTTCTACTGCTATAACAGAATATCTGAGACTGGATTATTTATAAAGATCTGAGATTTATTTTTTAGCGTTCTCGAGGCTAAGAAATCTAATTATCAAAGCGCTGGCATGTGGAGAGGGCCCTCTTGCTGTGTCATCCCATGGCAGAAGTGGGAAGGGCAAAAGGAAACAAGAGAGCAAGAGGGAGCTGAACTTAAGTTTTTTAAAAGATTACTCTCATAGTAACAAAATGACAATCTTCTCAAGGGCAGAGCCCTCATCACCTAATTGCCTCTTGTTCAGCCCCACCTCCCAACACTACTGCATTGGGAATTAGCTTCCAACACATAAATTTTGGGGGACATATTTAAAGCATAGCAATTAGCATTCACCTGACTCTGGGTACCTGCTAGTCATGTCTTATTTGTCTAAAATTTAAACCTGGTCCTTGATACAATCAAGTTCTATTGATGTCCACATCCTGCCTTGAGTAGAACAGACTGGGTATGTTTACATATATATATATTTTTTTTTTTCTTGGTACTTGGGATCGAACTTAGGACCTTGAGTTTGTGAGGCAGGCATGGTGTCACTGAGCTAAATCCCTGGCTCCTGTTTACATGTATTTTTATTTCCTCCAATAACTCAATAGCACAAGCCATCATAATTCAAAAGGAAGCAAATGACATATTTTTCCATTAATTTTTACATGGCACAGTTACTAGGAACATGATGAACGTTTAATATTCATTATCTTTGGACATAATTTAATTGGTAAAATTGAGGAAAATTTCATAAGGAAATTCAAGGAAAATGTGATAAAAATCTTTAAAAGTGGGTATACTGGAACTCTTAACACCATTCATTTAGAAAGCCAATCAGGAAAAGGGAAAAAACTATCCTTAGCATATCATTTAAGACTTAGTCAAAGTTGGCACCTTTCATCCCCATCTGTGAATTCCCAATAAGAAGCTTTATTATAACCAATCAGTTTCTTTATTCCACCAAATATGCTCTTCTATCACCCCAATTACCTCAAATATTCATTAAACAATTAGGATTATTTATTAAATGCCAACCATTCCTAGCTGGGAAGAGATCTCTTGTTAATTTCTATAAGCTTAACCTCAATTTTAAGATCTTTCTCAACAATATTGATCACTGCTGATCTTAGAATTTCCTCTTCTCTCATTGTCTGTACTTTTCACTACTTGCCTATTGAACATTAGGTGTCAGTTATCTTGTTCTATTGTCAGCTATCCTTCATAAGGGGCCTTGTAAACTAGCAATCTGGCTCAGCACATCATACATGTTATTCATTCAATGTATATTTTGTGGAAAATGATAAAAAGTGGTCCTTAGAAAAGCTCTCCTTGAACAATTCTTTTCCTTCAAAGCCCATCAGAAATGTAAGTTATAGGACCTGAAAGATATAGTAAGATCTTCCTGACATCTGAATTCTACCACAGATCTGTGACAAGGTCATGTTGCTGGAACCAGAGTTCCCTGCCAGGGGCTGGCATTCTGAACTTCTCACACAATGGAAGATGAGAAGATCTGAGAGCTTTGAAATCAAGAAGATACAGATTAGCACAATACTCAGCTTCAATCAAGTTTCTGAGCCAGTAAAAATCTGTGTGATTTCTAGCAATCAGGAAGGAATCTTTTGGGGTTTTTCCTTCCCAGAAATGAAAGAGTAGGATATTCTTTCTATATGGATAAAGTGATAGTAAAATCTGAGGAAAAATAAGCTGCAGACTATATTATATACAATGTTCTCTGTGTGAAAAATTGTTTTCATGTCCTGTGTAAATGACCTATGCTATCAACTTCGCTGATGCACTTTTAATGAGACACACTCATATAAAGAGATTGCTCAATAGAAAACAGAGGAATCCTCTGGAAACCCTTCAGATAATTATTATTTGTAAGTAAATAGAATTATTATTTGTAAGTAAATAGAATATTATTTGTAAGTAAATAGAATGGGCCCTCAAATTAGAAATTACAAAGGTGATTGATTATTCATACTCAAATAACGTCATGCTGCTATGCACTGGTTTTAAATAAAAATAAAAACTATCTCTGGCTTTATATAAAATTGCACCTAGAATATTAATCAGAAAAACACTACATTTTCTTCAATTTCTGTTTGCTAACTTTTAAAGCTTATTTTAAATATATAGTACATATGCGCACACACATACACACACACACTCACATATATATATATATATATATATATATATATATATATATATATTTCCTTATTGCACTTAGCATTTTGTTTCAGATTCCTGTTCATCAAGCCAGAAGAAATCTGTTTTATGCCGGGAGTTCCTGCATTTTGGAAGAAATAAAAATGGCCACCAAGGACAATCTTGATAAGGCTGCATTCATTTTTCACTTTTAGAAGACCATACTTTTAAACCATGACCATCACTAAAACATGAGGATGTCTTTGAGTCCTACTCTACACTGAGTTATTTCACAAACACTAGAAAATGTTTTCTTTGTTCTAATCCTAGCCTCTGGATGACAGCCATGTAGAGAGGCTCCTCATAAATATGCATTGACCGGCTGAGGCTGACTGGGTATTAATGTAGGGCATTGCTGATTAGCAAATGCTACCTGCAGGAAGCAGGGGAAATACCACAAATGGAGATAAAATGCTATTAGCAGATTTTATTTCATTTTTTTCCTCAGGCTTGAGTTATAATCCCCTCTCTCTGGGGTCAAACCTCTCCATATCTCTCCTTTCAGGATGTGAAAAGAGATTAAGTAGAAGTCCTCCATGTGAAGTCCTCTTCCATTGGTTCCCTGGAGGTAGACAAAATGAGGCAAGAACCAAATTAGTTCTAATTTAGTTTTTCCTATCTTCCAGTTTAGCAACTCACGAGAATCTACACTGACCCTTGTATTCTAACATGAAAGTCAAATCAGGAACAAATGAAAAATATTGTACTTGTTCTGATGACATATCGGCATATTATAGACAGATGATTTAGGTAGAAATATACACAGTCAGATAGGGCTAGGTCCTGGAGAGGGTCAGGACAAAGGCGAAACACACCACAGGGGCAACCGGAGACACAACAGCTAAAAACCAGGCCTCAAGATAAAGACAAGATGACCAGACCTACGTACTTCCTCAAAGAACAAACACTGGGCCTAATGAAGTCTAGCTAGACATCAACCACCCCGGTGGGTGACCAGATCCCGCTGGACCCACGACAAGCTTTCTCCTACGCCAATCTTTGTTCTTTCTATCCATGCTTGTTATGTGACTTGTTTCCCAGTTGGACCACTATTACCTTTGTGACTATTCTTGCAAACTTATTGCATGATCATAGCCACGGCCCACGTTGTACCCACGTGGGTTTTAAAACACTACAAAACCATGTTGAGGTCCCCGGGCTACCCACTGGGGACCCTTCCTGCCCCTCAGGAGCTTTCCTATCAATAAATATCTACTCTTAACCTTTTTTGTTTCTAGAATTCATTCTTAAATTTTTAGAGAACAAGCATTTGGCATATCTTATAGCTAACAGGTTGGGAGATATTTCATATTTCAACTCCAGAATTATTTCCTGTAACAAGCAGAGATCTCATTATACAAAATAAAAGATAATGTTATGATATTCTCTAGGATATGGAGAATAGACTTTAGTATCTTGGTAGATTTTTATACTGAGACCCCACTCCCCTCTCCCTATGAAACTACTGCACCCAACTTTCTGCAGGTTTTACTAAAAGCAAAACCCCCAAAGCAGCATGAGTCCTTTGTGAATCACCTGAGCCAACAGGTTAGTTTTATTGCAATTTCAGAGCCTTAGGCTCCAGAGGATGAACTAGTGAAATACACTGAGACCACTCAGAACCACATGCAGGCCAGCCCAGAGGCGCCAGGCCCTAGCGGCTGGAGGAGCATCAGCTCCCTAGGCCTCAGGTCTCACAGCCTGTTGCTAGTGGGCAAGAAGAGGAACAAGTGCAGCGCAGGCCGAGTCCGGGTATAATTCCACCCAGGGGAGGAACTCACAGTCCGCTCCGGGTGAACCGAACCCTGGGCAGCCACTTTACTCTCGCTCGCCCACCCACCCACACCCAACACCCAACACCCAACACCCATTTCAGGGGACCGGAGGCTCCTTTGCAATTCAAAGGCAAAGGGTGGCGGGAGGGGACAGGCTGGCGCACTGCAGCCAGCACAGGTCCTCCCCTCGGGTCAGTGTTCGGGAGTCTCTAGGGCCTTAAGGAGAGACTGGGGGAGCGGACAACGCGGGGCGGAGCGAGAGCGCAGAAGGCTAGGGCGGCGGTGACCCGTTCTCCCCCCAGCAGTGGTACGGCCCGAAGTAGGGCGGGCGCAGCGGGCTCTCCACAGCCTCTCCCCGTCCTGTCCCGCCTTCCGAGCCCCGCGGCCGCCGGAGCGAGGGAGCGCGCTCCACAGACCCCGCCCCGAAGACCCCGCCCCGGCGCCGGCGCCCTCGCCCAGGCTCCGCCCCTCGCCGCCCGCCCCCATCGCGGTTGCTGAGAGAGTTCGCCCAGCTCTGCGGGCGCCGCCACTGCCGCCCGCGCCTCTTCCTCCTCGGCTGTGTGTCGGCGCCGTTCTCCGGTGGCCGGTCCTTGGGTGGCCAGGCATAGGCGGCAGCTGAGCCCTCGGTGCGGCGCAGCCAGGTCCCCGCCCGCGGCACCGTGACAGGTGCAGAGCCCAGGCTGGAAACCCACCTTCGGCGGCAGCCGGGATGCCCGCCATGAGGAGGACGGTGTCGGAGATCCGCTCCCGCGCGGAGGGTGAGTGCCCGCCGCCAAAGGGGCTGTGCGCGGGGGCGGCTCGGAGCCCCGGGTCCGCAGTGAGAGAGTGTGTGTACGCACGCTTGTGTTTATCCGGGAAGGGACACTTCATCCCACCTCTTAGTCCTGCAGTCCGGCTCTAGCACCGGGTCCCTAGGGGACCCTTCCCCCCGTGCTGTCCTCGATGCACTGGCAAACCCTTCCTGGGCTCCAGAACCTCCGAATTGGGGTCCTGGGCGGGAGCCCCAAGGCTTGCTTTACACAGCAGTGTGACCATTCGGTCCCTGTCGCGGACAGCGTTTGCCCTACTCACCTCACACCTCTAGCCTCCGGATTCCCAGCCAGTCCCCCTCAACCCCTGGGAGTGATCACATCCCCAGCCCGCCCTCTGCGCCTCCACCGCCCACCTTTTTGCAGCCCCCACATCACAGCTCTAGAGAAGCGGGATTGTCTTTCCCAGGCTGCAGGATTCTTTGATCAGTACTCCCTTTGCCTCCCTAGGTGCCAGGATCCTTAATTGGGCTTGGTTGTTCAGTGGGTACAGCCTGTTACAGTCTTTGCAGTTCTGCCTTCTGCAGCAGAATCTTGCCAGGCTCTGGTCTGAGGTTTCGTTTTAGGTTTTCCTTTAGCCTGAAACCTACACTGGCCCACTGAGCTGCCTTGAGCTGGATGGAAGCTCTTCTCTTTGCTCCACCCAGAGCCAGCTGTTGAATGACTATTCTTGTGGACATTGAGCAACAGATGCCCGACAGTATAGGCAAGGAAGCTTTTAGGAGACCAAAACACCCTCATCCTGGCTGACAGCACCAGCGACCTGTCTGGCACTGGCAGGCGCTCAGTAAATATTCCTTGATTTTGCGCAGGGCAAAGCCAAGACGATACATTTCTTGAGTTTTGTCTTTCAAGCCCATAACCTTTTACTTCCCATACTTGAACCTTCCAAAGGAGAATAACATCATTTTGGGAGCTGTCTGTCTTGTCATAATCACTGACATAATCCTCCCCACACCCTACCCTAAGGTGAGGCAGTAGGTAAAGGAAAAAAAGAAGTTAGAATAGGATTCCAGGAGTTTAAAACACGGCATTTCATTTTTCCTCTGTAGTATCCTTGTGTAAAAATAGGGTTCCTGGATTCTGATATCTAGTATTTTCTGATTTCCCCTGACTTAGGAAAATGTTAAACTGCTTTGGGGAGAAGGCCACACACAAGTGAAAACAGCCCTGAATTCTATGTAGGAATTTAGTATACATACTTACTGTCATTGTGATATCAAAAAACACTTCTATAAAATATTATAGTTTTACACAGCCGAATAGATATTTTAAATGTTCACAATAAAAATGTATTCATTTTTATACACTTCTGAGTGAAATGATGAATTTTGCTAATACCCATGTGAGCCATAGTGAAAATATAGTGATACTGGTGGTGTTAAAAATGTAATGGTAATAGTTGGTGCTTTCCATCCATCATAGCAATTGATGGATCATATATTGTGGGAAAAAGGGACAAGAGAAAAAATCCAAAAGCAATATAAAACCTGTGGCATGTGATATGATTTTGTCAGTATTGAAAGGCTGCAGTATCGTTTTTTGATTTGCATATGTAGTTTTCAAAGTACTTCACAACAATTACTTTATGGGCTCTTACAACACTCCTGAAGGTTGGTGAAGGTGGAGTTCTATCTGACTGTTGAAGAAACTGTGGCCCAGAATGGTTTCATAACCTGCCCAAGGTCAAGTAGCTAGTTTGGTGACACATTTGGATTAAAAGCTCTGGGGAAACAAGAACCACTCCTTATTTAATCTTTGTATTATTCCCTGTGCATCCAGCATTGTCAGGGGCATTGTAGTGCTTGGTGCACAACCCTTTCCTCCCATATTGACTGATTTCACTTCATTATGTACTCAGCATTTTGTTTGGGACTATGGTGAAGACAGTCACTCTGTGGGCTGGTAATGTGGCTTATTGCCTGTTCTTCCCATGTCTTTCTTGCCTAAGGAATAGTCTCTTGACAGCTTCTTTCCAAAGAGCTTGTTCTGAACTGCAGTCTCTTTGGCCTTGGCTGATTGATAGGCTCCTAACCCAAGGCCAGCCAATATCTAGGTTACCCATACTTGTAACCTTGTGGTTTGGCTTAAAAGATTTTCTGGGCTATCTTATCTCTCTTGGGAGGCATTGAGATTAGAGATTTTGAGTGAAAGTCATCCGGAAAGGGCAGAGATGAGTAGGCTGGGGGAGAAAACAATGTATGGGTATGGTAGGTCTTGCAAATACTGCTCAGTAAGGAAACAGAAATTGAGTAAAAAGATAGGAAAGATGATGGAAGAGGTATGGAAATGCAGATACTGAGAGAGGGTGGCTAGACCACAGAGTCCTCTGCCCCTGAGTTTTCTATTTGCAGTTTCTAAGAGCATTAAAATAAGCACTCCTCCACTTGAATGGGTTATTTCTTGAATACAGATTGTCCAGCTTTGTGACTGTTTTGCCTATAAATTGCTTACAGTCAAGTTGTAGAGAAAGGTCTTAAATAGAGAATACGTAGTCTAAGAGGGGATGTTGTTAATTAAGTGTTGTGCTTACTATAGGTCCTGTGGAAGATCAGGGGTATAGCACATACTTATTCCTGAACAGCGAGTACTTCACTGAGGTATGATCTGAGGAATCATCATGCAGCACTTTTCTAACTTTAAGGTGCAAAGGAATCACTTGAGGATCTTGGTGTATGCAGATTCTGATTCAGGGAGTCTGAGGTTAGGGCCATAGTTGTTGCATTTCTGTCAAGCACACAGGTAATGCTGGATGCTGCCAGTTTACAGATAAGTCTTTAAAGGATATTGCCAACTATTTCAGTAGTTGGAAGGGTGTTGACAAGTTGAGAGTAATGACATGAAAAAAATGGTGGAAGTGAACATGGTCTATTTCAGAGTTCTTAAGGAAATTGGCTAGGAGCAAAGGGAAACTTGGAAGGAGTTTGATAGAAGTTTGGATAGGTAAAGTACTGCTAGATTACAGAGCATTTTGAATGCCCAGATGAGTCATTTGGATACAGAATTGAGTATTTGAATGGGATCTTAGAGCTCACCTAATCTAATTTCTCATTTGAATATGACACCAATACATAATAACTGACAGGGCCAGTTTGGAGCTAAATCATTATAAGGGAGCAATGTTCCAAGAGTACTGGCTTAGATTAGTCAAGAAGTATGTTGGACGGTTTGGAGGGAAAGGTACTGTGAATAGGCTCTATTGCAAGGAAGTCTTAGAACAACAAGGGAAGGTTAGCCCTGGAGTGGAACAGTGAGAATGGGAAGGGAGGAATCATTCAGCAGATATCTACCAGGTACTTCCAGGTGCTTGGCATACATCAGGGGACAGAAGCAGCTGTAGGTGCTTATACTCTAGAGAGGCAGGGGTCAAAGCAGACACCCAGAAGAGCAAATTGTAGTCCTTTGTTTGGGAGAATATTGGAAGAATAAAGGGAAGGAAAGATGGAGAAAAAGCAGGGTGGTGGATGTATTTCGATTTTAACAAGGTTGGCGGAGTTGACCTGAAGAACATGAGGGACTTAGCCTGGTGAGGGTGTGGGGGAAGGAGATGCCAGGCAGGGGAAGAGGTACGGTAGACATCTCAAGGCAGGAGAGTCTGGAGGGTGAAAGAAACAGGGAGGAGAGAATAGTAAAAAATAAGGCCCCATTATGGAATTTAGGAAAGGAGTCATAAAAAAATAAGACTCAAGCAACAATTTTTAAGTTTAATGTTTATGAGATCCCAGTTCATTAAAGCTCATTAAAATGAGCTTTCTAGGCTGGCTTATGAAGATTCCGAGGACTAGATCCGAGGAGTAGGGCTGAGGATTTACATTTCTAGTGAGCCTCCCAGGATTTTCTGAACTGATGAGACACATTTTGAGGAACTCTCTTTTACAGTCTTGAATTTGACTGGGAAAGTTTATTATATGATAAGGGAACTAAGGACAACAAATACCATAAGAGAAGATACTAATGCAAATTTTGATATAAGTATATGACATCCAAATTGAAGTGCTTTAAAGGTACTTTGAAATTTTGAGGTCAGATATGAGAAAAACCAAACTTGGAAATCTGGAATTCAGAGATAATACCTGAACCCTAATAATTGATAAACTTACCAGAAAGCAAGAGTAAAAACAGAAGACTAAGAATGTTAGATCTCTTTACTTCTATCTCAGCTAATTCAAATGGATGTGTGAACACATAATTAGTAATCTAGAAACAGGAACTGAAATAATGGTGGCTTACACAAAAGACAGTTTTTCCCACTTCTATAAGACTAGTGTGGAGGGGATTGGAGGGAGTCAAGGCCAGGTATGACTTCTCCACAGTCCTAAAGGATGTTGGCTCCTATGTCTTTCCATCTCACCATCCTGTGCAGATAACTTCCAGAAAGTCACAGTGATATGGGAAAAGTGTAACTGCCCACCTGTTAGATACCAAATGTGCCCAGTTCATGGTCTCAACATCAGGGAATGATGTCCTGAACCAAAGGAGGAAGTTAGGAGTGTTTTATTGGAAATAAAGAGAAGAATAGCTCTTGGATTTGCAGGAGGGGTCGTGAGTGGGTGAGTTACTGAGGCCCTTTGTCAGGGGTAATAGCAAAATCCAACATGGTTACAACATGGCTCAAACTATAGTCAACCTTATAGGATTCCAAGTATAGATGCTTAGCTAATATTGATCCACTAGGGAAATGAGTCTCTTAGTAAAGATACGTGGAAAGAACAAAGGTATTTTTGGTAAGGAATGAGTCCAGATTCTCTGGTCACCCACCTGAGTGTCTGATGGCTAGCTGGACTTACTAGACCAGGTGATACTAATTACAAATCTCAAGTTGCTGCTTATCACTTAGGGAGGCATGCCAGCCTGGCCATTTCATCTCCATCTTGCACCTCCAGCCACAACCTTTATTTTGTGCTGACTTTCTTGAGGGCCCAGTCCCTCTTTGGCTGTATATTAATTTCTGTCTAACTTAATGGTCTGTAATAACAGCATAGTGGCTGAGTCCCAGCCATCGTGTAGGAGTTCTCAGCAGGAAAAAAACGGAAGGGTGAGAAACAAAGGGGTTTTCTTGACAGTGCCACATAAAGACTAATGCTTATTTTGTGTTGGTTCCCATCTGCAAGAAAATCTGGGGAATGGCTTTTTCCAGCTGAGCACATTACTCAGTGTTGTGTTACTAAAGGAAAAAGGGAGAATGGTGAATGGGTAGGGAGCAGGCTCAGTCACAACCAGGTACTCAGATTGCAAAAGGCTCTTGTATGAATAAAATAGAAACTATTTTAGAGCTCATACTGTACAGAATAGTAAGCATTAACTGTTCAAAACTAATAAAATGCATTAAGAATACCTACCCAATGGTTTGCATTTTCTTTTGAATATTATAATACTACAATGTTAGAATATTCATGGTTATATCAAATATATATTAAAGTGATACATTTAGAAGTTGTGTCAGGGTTGTTTTACCAAAGGACAACCCTAAAATGTTTGCAACCCTGTAGAATACCATGTTTCACTCACTTAAAAAATAGCAAAAAGACAAAAAAAGTAAATTTTTGTTAAAAGAAAAATTTTAGGCTATTTTCAGTGTTGAGATACAAGATGACTTCAATGAGAGTAATTGAATGATGGGACCACAAGGATGGTGAGTGAAGGAGATCCCAGTGACAACATATGGAGACGAGTTCATGGTTTAAAACTGGTGTGGCACTGAGAGAGAGAGCGAATATAGTAATATCAAAAATCTCTAAATATATGTTATTTTGCTTTGTGTCATTCTGGAGATACTAAGTGAATTACAATTCAGTTGTTTTAGGTTTTCTAAGCTGTGATACAGAATTCACTCTCTCCCATTGAAAATTAGATCATGAGTTTGCAGGGACAGAGGATGCTTTCCGAGGTAGTGAAGCATTTGCTGGGTGGGTCTCAAGTCCCCGCATTTCATGACACTGTGTGTCCAGCAGGCAACAGCTTTTGTTTTAATTCTTCACTCTTTATAGAGGAACTTTTCAATGGTCTTATCCTTTAGGGATGCCAAGGTCCTTAAGGGAAGGAATGCTTGTCTGTTTTGTTCACTAATATGTTGCTCCCCCCAGGACATCATGAGGGCTCAGTAATGGGGCAGCTTTCTAAGCCACGTTGTAAGGTACTCTGTGCTAAGTCCAGACTTAGTCAGAAGTCAGGACCTCCTACTGAAACTTTAGCACCACAAAGGGAGCATTTTGCGTGTGAGTGTGTGTGTGTGTGTGATCACTTCTGTCCCCTCTGCACCTAAAGTTTTACCTGCCACATAGTCACCACTCTATGTTTGTTGAATGAATGACTCTGAGCTTTGTTGATCATGGAAGCACCTAACCCTATCCTCCTGACTGTAGGAGTGCTGCCTGCTCATTGGGAAAGCTCACACCACAAAGAGCTATCAAAGAGAGAGTAAAACCATCCTAAATGATGTCATTCTCATATTATCACATTGTGATTATATTTTATATGTATTTTATAAATTTTAAATAAAATTTTTGTATATGTGTATATACATATATCTAAAAAAGGTTATCATTTCAGTATATGTCCTTCCCAACTGTTTTCTAGAAAAGGAAAAAAATAAGATCATACTCTATATTATTTTTAATTTTTATTAAATCTATTCTTTTCTTTTTTTTTTTTTAACCGGGAATCCAACTCAGGACCTTGCTCTTTCCAGGCAGGCATGGCTACGCTGAGCTACATCCCTGGCCCCTTGGGTCTATTAAATCTAAGTTTGTGATTTTTCTTTTGTCCACTCTCACTACTTGTATCCTCCATTTTGCTTATTTGTTTCCGTTAAACAAATGACTATTGAATAAGCATCTTTATACATCTTTGTAGATTTTTCAGATTATTTCTTTGTCAAAAGTCCGGAGAAGTGGGATTTCTTGGTCAAAAATATGTATCTTTTTATGACTTTTGATGGTCCATCTTTTGGTTTGTTGGCAGAATTATGCCACTTTATACTGTCCCTGAAGCTGCACAATGTGCCTACTTCTTTGTCCCTTTTTTGGTTAGCATTCTTTTTCATCTTTGTGAATGTACAATGCAAAAAAACTAAACCTTGAAGTTTACATAACCGAACACAGTTCTGTGATTTTAATGATTATTTTGTTTCTGAACTGTTTGTTCATATTTCTGTATGTAGTTTATTCTGTACTGGTTTTAAGAACTTCAGTGTTAATGATTTGAACTCTTTTCCTTGTATATAGTTTGCCATATAACTTGGTTGTGTTTTTGTATGTATACAAGTTAATATTTTTCTTTCCCTTTTTTCTTTAAAATTTGTCCTTTGATGTTATATTTTTTAGTTGAAGACCGTGGCAATTTTTAACTTAGGTTTTTCAAGTACTTTTAGGTTTCATTTTAAACAGTTTTAAGTCCTGTGGGATTTACTTTCTTGTGAGTTGTAAAGTCTGGGTCTAATATTATTTTCAAATTATCCACTCAACATAATGACTCAATATTTAATAATCTCTTCTCATGCTGGTTTGAGGTGCTTCTTTATGTGTATGCTCGACTTTTTCTGGAGTCTCCCTCTCTCTCTCCTCCCCCCTCTCCTGACCTCTGTTTTGGTCTTCTTGGGCTCCTAATATCACATTCCTTTATTGCAACTTAATAATAATAAAGTCTTCATAATTGTTGTACTTCTCACTGCTCTGTTCTATAAATTAGCCTAGATTTTTTTTCACGTTCATTTTTCCATTTAAACTTATCACTGCATCATTGAGTCAAGCTACAAAATATGTTGGGATATTTATTGGTGTTGGATTAAATTTATAAACCTATATTAAGAGAACTGACACCTTATATTAAGTCATTTATGATAAGATTCTCTCTCCATTTATTTCTCCTTTCATATGCCAGGTAGAATTTTCTTTTTTCTTTTAAAGATTTTTGCACAGATTATTTATATTTTGTGAAGATATTACAAATGAAACACTTAAAATTGTTATGTTCATGTTTGTGACTGTAAACACAGGTAAAGTGGAAGCTATTGATTTTTAAATGAACCATTGGTCTGAATCCTTTCATTTTAAATAGTATTGCATTTAATTTTTATCTGGTTCTTAGGCTGTGTATCATAAAGCAAAGTATTTTTAAATGTTTTCAGTGAATTATTCTTGACTAGAAATTGGTGATATTACTTTTTCAGCAAGATTCGTTCATTTTTATATGCTGAAGTGTTATAGTCTCTGATTCCAATTTGCTACTTTTAAGGTGTAATACAGTGATCACTACCTAATAACCAAGAAATTATTCTTATTCTTTCTACTAAGAATAAGATCAGAATTCAGGCCAGTTAGAGACGTTACTAATGGTTACATGTAATCTACCCATATCAAATTGGCATTCATAGCTCAGATCAACACTAAGAGAAATAAAATTTGAGCCACCAGTGCTAGATACATAGGCCCTTTAAACTTTTTCAATAGGCACATTTAAAATTTAAAAGGAAATAGGCAAATTAACAGAACAATGTATTGAGTACTAATCAAGTATTAATGATTAATATGTAATACATATTTCATAGTATATAATAATTAAATGCAGTACGTAATATAAGCTTGTTTTTCTATAACCTGATGTATTCAAAATGTTATCATTTAAGCAAGTTATGGATATAAAAATTTAAAATGAGAACATTTATATTCCATTTTTGTACTGAGTTTTCTAAGCCTGGCAGGTATGTATTATAGTACATTTCATTTTGGCAGCCGCTCTATTGGACAGCAGAGCTACAGATTACCTGTAGCATGTGTACCATGTGAGAATTTGCTAGAATTGTTCGGTGTAGAAAGTTTTATAAAGGAAATCCATGGCTCAGAGTAAGCTTATTAAAAATTCATGATAGCTGTACTTCTCAAGTAGAGATTCAAGCCTTCACTTTCCTTCTTTACAGCAGAAGGCAGGTATGTGTGTCCTCCTCAAACCTCACACATTATGTTAATGCTTAGATAATACTGCTTTTGACATGGCCCTTGTAGCAGTTTAGGGATTTTATGGTGTACATTATGGTATCTTTTGAAGCCTGTTGTTTTGTTTCTGATTTTTAAAATCTCTTTTTAAATAGATTTGATAAGCGAAAGCCATCCTGCCTACCTTCCTATTAATTTTCATTTAAATGTTAACCTAAATGTTACATAGGTTTAGCTTTGAGTAAATATGCTTTTGTGTACAATATCACCATCACTTTTGTTGGTCTTAAGGGACTACAGAACTGGGCCTCATAGATTATTTACATCTCTAATTGATTTGGTGGAGGGAGGTGTTGGTTTTAAGTTGGGTTTCTGTTCCCTAGCTGTGTGAGCTGTTTTTGAAGGAGCGGACGGATCATGATCCTCTGGAGCTGTGTTTAGTAGCATCAGGTTAAGGCGGAGACTGCTAATAAAAAGGGCAAAGCCTGACTAGGTTCTGGACCAGAAAATCACTTGACTGGGCCAGACCCATTTAGATAACACAGCATTGGCTTTTGTAAGTGAAGCAAGTAAACAGTAGCGTGCAGGAGTAACCAGAGAGGGGTTTGTTCTGACACCAATCTAGAATAGGTGAACTTCTGAAAATAATTGGCTTTGTGTCCCTGTGGCTTACTCTTGACCTAAGATAGAGCTAACTTGGTGTAAAAGAAATTTCCTTCCAGCTTCTGCAGACCCTCTTTTCCCCTTTCCATCCCTCATCACCATGTAGATTTATCCCTACCTGAGTCCCAGAAATCTTTGAAGTAGGGAACATTTAAAGAGCTATGGTTAGCACTCTAAAGACATGACATGAACACCTTGCCACCATTTCCTTGACCTCAAGTGCCTGTCACAGCAACTCAAAGAGCTCCAGGACTGGAGGCCTGGCCTTAATCAGAGAAGATGCTGGCCTTTGACCTGGGCTAAGACTCCACGCCTCTATACTGTGAGCACTTCTGGTGCTGAACCAGACCTACTAAGGTTTTTGAATATCATTTGCTTCTATTTTGTTCACAGTTGCTCTTGGCAACTTGTTCACCTGTATAAGAGATCTTTGGTTCAGAGTGCATCTGTCATCAATGAGCACATCTGGACCTTTGCCTTGCTGCTTTATTGTTAGCACAATGGCTGTGACCCTTTCTGCTTCCCTTCTAGTCTGTTTCATTTTACTTCTTCCCTCCTTCTCATTCAAGGCCATGTTCTATATCTCTGGCCAAAGAAATGAAACAGGTCCATCTACATAAATTTTACCCAAATTTAACACTCTATACATTAACCTTAAATTTGATTCAGTCCTCCATCTATTTCAGTTTGGCTCTATGCCAAATAAGTGTTCTCAAGTGGATTAGATCAACTTTCCTAACTTTATTGTCACTGTTATACATAGAATTTAGAGAAATGATGTGAATAAAACTCTGGCTACCATCTTTAGTGCAGAGTATGTCCAGTGGAGGGTTGTGAAATATGGATCATTTCATGACCACGATATGTACCTTAGTGGTATTCAATCCTAGCTGTGCATTAAATCAAATGGAGAACTTCTAAGCCGTAATGATGCCTGGACTGATCCCAGACCAGTAGAATCAATTTAGTCCATGGGATCTGGACCAAATGTTGATAGTTGATCTTCCAAGAAATTCTAAAGTGCAGCAGTGTTTTGTTTTAAAGAAACTGATGTAGACCCTTAAGTTTACTTTGAGAGAGGGTGAGGAGTAGATTGTATAAAGCCATATAGGTTGCCAGCTATGAAACTAAGAGCATATGGATATTTCTGGTAAATTTTTTTTTTATCACTCAGTTACCAAATGGGTCTAATTATGGTCATCTTAATTTTCCCTCTCAGAAATGGGCAAGTTCATATGATTATTAGGTTTTGAAGATTTTCTTTAAAATTTTGAATTGACCATTCAATTCAGTACAACCAAATGAAGAGTAAACACATCTAGTTTATTTTTAGCTGGTGTTATATCTACTCTGGGAGCTTTTGAATATGAGCTTTTCTGCAGTGTCATTAGTAGCTTTTTGCTAACCTAATTACTTTTAGTATGTTGTAATTAATAGCTTTCTTCAGCCTGTATTTGTAGCCCACACATTTAGTCATTTGAAGGTAGAAAAAAATAGCTTAATAACCTGAAAAACATCTTTAAAATTTCTTTGATAACTTTATTTCCAAGGGATGTATTTTCTTGTGTGTTTCTGCAGTCATAGACTTATCCCACCATGCCATGAAACAGTCTTTTGTGGGTTAGTGTATGATGTGTGAAAACTTACCACAAGTCCCAGTTTGCCTGGCTCCTCTGGATGCCAAGAAGACCACCAGTTTTTTGAGGCTCTTAATTTGGCCAGTGTGGTTTCTCTGTGGCCATGGGATGAGTGCTGGGTTCTGGCCTCAGGAGGTGCGTGATGGGCATGGCTGGTGGTGAGATGATCATTTGAGGATTGTGGAGCAAACACCACAGTCCCTTGGATAAAATGCTTTGTGTCCAACCTTCCAGTGCTTGCTTTTTATTTTACAATTCTCATCTATCCTTATTTGTTTCTGGATGTAGGCTTTCTTGTATTAGGTGATAAGTGGCTTATACTGTACAGGTGGAAATCTTTATAAAAAGCCAGAATTTGACCTAGTATTTCTGAAGGGAAGGTTCTGAATTATTGGCTCTACTTAACCTCAGATGGTTACTTGTTCTTGTCTTTTGTTTAAAGCTCAGTAAAAGAATCATTATACAAGCTGGCTCTTTGTTAACTTCCAAGTGAATATAATTAGCAAAGAAAAGAAAAAGTTAAAAGCCCTCTTAATTTCCCCAGGTGCCAAGTTGGATTTCCCCTAATATTGATTTTTCTCTGTGGAAATTATCCTGTATGTTTGAATACCAAGTCTAAATGTCAAAACTGCTGGTCTCGATTTAGCAGTTTTTTAAATGTCAGACATTTTTTTTATATGTTGAACTAGAATTCTTTATTTTTTTAAATCCTATGGAAGCAAACTAATAGAATCACTAACTTTACTGTTTATGCTGCATATGTTTTTGGACCTGGCAGGCACCTAATAAGTGTTATGAATTTGTTTTGTGACAGTACTTGAGGCTATCACCCATTTAGCACCGTCCCTCTCTTTAGCATCTTAAACTAATGTTTTATAAATGATTAAACTCGAGAGAAAGTCACATGAGGCATTTGGCATTCCTTACAGAACTGGAGTGATATTCGTCTGGGTTTAGACTCTTTCAAGATGGGCGGCCTTGGGAAAGTCACTTAACCTTCGTGAGAGTGCCATTTTTCTTTGGTAAAATGGTAATACCCTACCAGTAAATCATCTGTCTACCTGTTGGATAGTGAAGAGAGAAAGCCTGGCTGCACACTGGTGTTTTTACAGGAGCTTTTAACATTCTAGACATTGGGCCTCACACCCAGAGATTCTGATTTCATTTTGGGAATAAGAGTAGAAACAAGGACAGATAATAGTGGCATGGCATGCCAGATATGAGTGGAAGTGAGAAGTGGTCAGAGTCAGGGCACTGCTCGAAGGAGAATCAACAGATTTGTTGATGGAAAACATGTAGAATGTCAAAGAAAAAGAAGACTCAAGAATGGCTGAAGTGTTGGGCCCTGACCCAAAATGATGGGATCATTTACTAAGATAGAAAAAACTGGCAGGAAGGACAGAAAACTTAAGTGTATCTTTAAAAACAGTGAAAAAGTCCCCGTTTGCCAACACACATACATTTGTAGATATTTCTTTTATTCTCTTAAAGAGTTTTGCAAGATTTCTATCCTTTCTTTCCTCCATGTTCTTTTCTCTAAATGTTCTTTAGAAATTCAGCAAATGCAACACAGGGTCTTTCTTGTTCCCCTTGCTATGAATTTTAGGGATGCAGCAACTGTATGGACTTAATCTGTTTGGGATTGAGAGTCCTATTGCCAGGATTCTTGGCTCCATAATCAAGTAGATAAAGAACAGTCTTCCATGTCATCGTCTTGTTCTTTTGGCTCTAAACATGTTCCGAACTACAGGGACATTCTCTGGAGTAGAGATATTAAATGAAAGCACTTGTGATATAAAGTAGGTGCTAAACAAATGTTATTTAGATCTTCATTTGGTGAGCGATAGGGATAAGATCAAACTGTTCAAATTTTGGAAGCTGAGTTTTTGAAGTCACAGAGTGATTTTGAAATCTCATGGAGTTGTTCTATTACCACTGCGGTACGCCAGCGGATCCAGGAGGCGGATCTGATTCTTATTGGTTGATGTGGCATCTGAGGTACAAGCACTGCATTAGGAGGGTCTCTGCTTTTATTATTGATTTTATTTACAGCATTAGAAAGTCCTCGAAGCTTTTGTTCCATCCATTCTCTCATCATTTTTGTTCTGCCTGTGTAGGTGTCATTGCTTTAATGTCACTGAGCACAATGCTGGGTCTTTGAAGTTTTGCAGCCCACCAGCTGTCATTCACACATCTTAGTTTAATCGGTTCAGTGGAGGTTTCTGTCTTCATTTATAGCCACATCCTGACAGACTGAAGGATGCCAGCAGTGCCTCTCTTGTTTTTGTGTGCCTGACTCTTAGATCTTTAAGCCTGTCTTGTCTAACCAGTCTTGGTGGGTTCTTTAATACTGCCTACAGTGCTTGTGACAGACAAGCCATCCAGAGCCATACCCATTTCAGGGTCACACTGGGGTGGAGCTCTCCGGTGCTTCTTTAGGAGTTTCCTATTTTTCTAGTCTTGTTCAATGGACTTGGTATGCCAGGTTGCAACACTGCTTGTTGTCAAAAATAGGCAGATGCAGTGTCACACATTTCTCATCCTGAGTAGTACCCATAGAGCAAAAGGCTATTCTTGCTTATATGTAGTTTATGTTGTTGTGTGTTCTGACTGATGTCCCCACCAAAGTCATAACTGATAGGCTTTAATTTCCTCACCAGGTGTTTTTGGTGATAGAGACTGTTAAAAAAAATAAAGGTGATTTTTTTTCTCTCTCAGTCACAATGGAGGTAGTAGGTGACATTCAGACTCTTCTGACTCATTCTGAGAACAATGGAGTAGAAAAATGATTTTATTTGGGTATTTTTCTGCTTTTACTAAAATGAAGACTAGTCTTTTGGAACCAGTCACATTTCTGTTTTTATATTATAGAATGCATAAATAGCTCTAAAAAAGAAACTTTAATAATAACTCAGATAGCTTTCATGATTGTTTATTAATACTTTTTTCTGAGACCTTTTAAGAGCAAGCTTGTTCAGAACTATAATTTAGTTATATCTTACTGTAGACATATTGCTACCGAAATCAGTGGGGTTAATTATACTACAAACATTTATAGCAACTCTGTTCAGTAATACTCTTCCACTTACAGTGTGATGAAAACTTGCTACCTGCACTTGCATTGCTCTGATGACCTTACGATTGTCTTTTTTTTTAATCTCTAAAAAGATTCAAAGAAAGATTTTTCAAAATAATGAAATTCTATAGTTGGAAGGGAACTTAGAAGTCATTTCATGCGGCACAGTACCTGACATAGCCTGCTAGCAACTGATTATCCATTTCCTACTTGAATACCTCTCGGTGAAGAGATTGTACCTCCTAAGACAGCTCATTCCATTCTCAGGCAGCTCATTCCATTCTCAGGCAGCTCTAGTTCTTAGCAAATGCTTTCTTGCTAAGAAAATGATTAAAACAGTACATTTACTTTATACCCATCTTGCTATGCCAAATGTCCTCATGTTGCATTTGCACAGTTGACATTTTTAGGCCTTAGTATAGGACCTCCAACTTACTCAGCTTCTGGGAATTTTGAATTCTGATTCTTTCTTGCTATCCACATGCTTATTCATCATGCATGTGTCTCCTTAGTCCTTGGCACCAGGAGTCTGGTTCTAGAGTCCTAAGTTATACATTCACTCAACCCAAGGAAACCCCCTGGGTTACCACTGAGACTCAGAACTGGGTCTTTGGACTCTCCCAACCCTGCCTGCCAGTTTGATCTTGTTTTTGTGTCTATGACTGCTCTTTTCTCCACTTCATACTTTTCACATATTCATTCTTCCATTTTTATTATTGTAGTGAAACTGAGCCTGAGTAACTTTATAAAGAAGAGATGTCTATTTTGGCTCACAGTTCAAGAGGTCGAAGACTGAGGGGCCACATCTAGTGATGGCCTTCTTACTGTGAGAGTTCCAAGGCCTTGTAGGGAATCACATGGCAAGAGGCAGGGAACATGTATTCATGTGTGTCTTCTGTTTTCTCTCCCTCTTCTCATAGAACCGCCAGCATTCAATCATGGGACTCCATCCTCATGACCTCATCTAACCCTAATCACTTCCTATAGGCCCCACCTCTTAAGACAGACTAAGTTTCTACTCTTTTAATGTGTCATCGTGGGAATTAAATTTCAGCACATGAATTCTTAAAGGACACAAGCCAGAAACAGACCATAGCAGCATGCATGTGGCTTCAGGTGACACCATGCCCCTCCAGCCCAACTCTCCATGGTGGTCCCTGCTCAGTGCGGGGTGTGGCGATCCTGTCTTGGAATTGCAAGTCCATACTCCCAGAAAGGAATTGGATTTTCCCAGCTGGTCAGATGCCCTGTGTTGACCCTAACACCCAGGCTACTAGTCCAGGGAAAAAAAGAGCAGGAAGCAAGAATGGCCTGGGGCTGGCTGTTTTAGGAGGGAAACCAAAGAATAGCTTCTGTATGAGCCTCCTCTCTGTATGTTGTCAACTAGTTATGAATCCACTTTGTTACATACTCATGGAATTGCATATCTCTGTCTTATAACAGTATGGCATCCTTGAAATCCAGATGCTGGTATTCAAAAAAAGAAATGCAAGAACAGGAAGTTAATCTGTGGAGGCTTCCTGGTCTCCAGTGGTCACCACCTCCTTTTAAACCATCATCTTAATCATCTCTACTTGATTTTTGATTGATATTCACCTCAAACTCATTGGCCACTAACAGTATTTTTCAGTTAGTTAATATGAAGTGTGCTTTAAGCATCTTGTTTTAATCTCTGGAACACATCCTGGATTCTGTATATATATTGAAACACCGCTTTCAAAACACTGAAGTCCACTCAGTGTTAACTGAATTTTCAATGCAAAAGGTAAATCTTTTAACTTACAAGTTAATTATTTTTGGATTTTCTCTACAAGTCCTTTAGAAGAATTATATCCCATTATATAAATATATGAATTCAGAAAGCATATATGTAGACCCCAATTTTAATAAAAGTGCCTTATGATGTATAAGATCTGTTGTTTCTTTTCAGAACTCTGGAACAATGCTATCTCTGTCATTTGGATCCCCTTTCATTCTTCTGTGTGGTTCTTCTGTGACTAGTGGAAGTTCACTTTTAACTCTCATGAAGGTTCCCACACTTCTGTAGGGTGTTTTTTTTTTTCTTTTTTTCCATAGCTATAAATTCGTTTTACAGAAGCAAACTACTGGCTTTCTTTTTTTCCATTTTAAAATAATCTCCTGCTTTCTCTTTTGCTTTAGTTCTTCCAATTAATGTTCATTTCAACCTTTCTAGTTTTAAGATGGTGATCTTTGATAGATAATGAAGTGAAGTAGGAGTTGGGCAGTTCTGCTTTTTATTTTATGTGCTAATACTGCATTGTTTATTTCATCTCATCAATTCCTTGCATTCCAAATTAAAGTAAAAGAAACATATTGGCGGTCCTAGCATTTTTAAAAATACCTTTCCTCCACTCTCAGATTTCTACACATGTGTTATTATTCCCTGTTGGGTATGTAAGCCCATTCACAGCTTTTCCCATTGTTCTTTTCTTCTTTTACTTGTTCAAGGACTTCCTGTGCAGAGGCAGTGGTCCCTGTGAATGCGGCTCCCTTTCCCCTCTCATCAGTGCCTGTCACAGTTAGTCAGCATGTTGCCCTAGACAGCCTCTTGGCTTCTGCCCTATTTTTTTGTTCTTGATACCTTGAAATGTGTCCTCTTGGAGTCTAGAATATATGTCTGAGTTGGCCGAGTGTTCCCCCTTTCACTGTCAAAGTTCTTTGTAGTTATATTTTTGAGAATATCCTTACCATTTTACTACTTTTGCATCAATTAGAATTTAGTCTGTAGTAACAGTTCTTTACCTTGTATTCTGTGCCTTCTCAGAGGTGAATTTGATGCTAAGGCAAGTTGCCAATGCTTTCAGCTAATTGCAACTTCCAGGAGATGCCTGGTAAATGTCTTGCAATTGAAACCCATCATTCCTAGTGCAGTCTGCTTCCGTGACAATTTTTACATTCACACTGGAAATATACTGTTTAATTCTTCTATTGGACCAAGTAATCTGTGGGATGTTTCCAGGACATGTCATCTTTCATTGTTCTTGTGTTTTCAGTTAAGCATGGTTTACCTTTAGTAAGTGTTTTATTGCTATTTTCAAACAACACAACATGCACAGGATGTTTATTTTTCTAGGTTAATATACAAGGCTGGCTGGCAAGACTGAATACCTATTATATGTGCTGCCCAACACTAGGCATACCATAGATTTTCAAGGCTTAAGGATAACCGTGATTCTAAATGTCAAGAATCCTTTTTTTTGGGTCTTCCATTTAGAATTCATAGTACTACCTTTGGAGCTTGCTGCAATTCTATATGAGTTCAGGAAGTGTTGAGCCTTTTTTTTTTTTTTTTTTTTTTTTTCCTGTTTAGGACAAAAAAAAATGGCTGTTGGTGTGTTTTCACACTTGTTTATTTTTAGATCAGTCTCCACAAGGGTGCTTAAAGAAAAATACCATTTACCATATATGGTAATGACAAGTCTTGATAGGAAAATATAATAGTGACTATCAAGATAGGAGCAAGACTAAACTTCAGGGAATTTTTGGATGCCTTAGAAGATAGCAGAACAATTAGGAATGATTAGTGCATGGAAAAGACTTATCTCTAGTGTTTTTTGTATTACTTCACTATAGTAAAACAACACCCCCAAGAGATATGTGCATGTACCCTTACGTCTGTGTCTCATCCTTAGTGTATAAATTTACCTCTGTAACTTGTTACTATTCTCAGTTGTGATATACATAAATATGTACCTCGAAAGATTAATGTCAGAGGCATAGTAATCTTCTACATACAGAATATATTCAAAACTTTTAAAGTGACACATCTGAAAAGAATGATCAGAGAGGATGCTTTGATCTGTAAGTGGCATCTTACAATGTCTTACAGGGAGGGGAAGGTTCTTGATTGGAAAAACTGTTGGAGTGGAGCAGTCCCAAGAGTGGAGAAAGACTTTGAGGGAGAGATGAGGTTAAGGTTAATTAGTGAACGAGTGAATGCATGCATCTATGAGTGTTAAATCCTTACAGATGAGATGATCTTTATCAGTTTCCTAATGCTGTCCTAACTGGTGCTCACTGGCCCTCTGATCACAAGAGTAGCAAAGCTTCCTCATCTTCATCACTTTAAGAATTCTTTCAAAAATCAAACCCTTTGGTACCATGAAGAAAAACTCACTTTTTTCAAAACAAATAACCAGGTTTTACAATATCAGAGGTAGGTGTTTCTTTGCTACATTTTGTTATACTCAGATGGCCCTGCAGGTTATGAGCTAGGATCACATTTGTATGAATGAGAAGATAATGGGGAAGAAGCTGGGGTTGTGGAAAGCTCTTTGGCTGTTGTGCAAGTTCCTCAAAGTGTACCCAACAGATGTCCCAGAACATGCTGGACTTGAGGTTGGTTAGGACATCTAATATCAAGGGAAGAGATTGGACCCAGCAAGTAGGGCCTGCTGAGGAAGGTTGCAGGCAGCCTGGTGATATCTTGAGCAGGGCAGTTACACTGTGATTCCAGGTCATCTTTCCATGCAAAGCAGAAAAGCCAGCTAGTGATTGAGATGTGCACAGTTGGGTGGGTACATGTGGATGCTGGGAAGTGAAGAGATGATATATTAATGCCATTTGAAATTTCCTTTTCCCCTTGCCTACTGCAGTCATGGTCTAGAAATTTGAGAAATATTGCTGAATAGTTTCTCTTTCATTTCATGCCTTTAAAGGTGTTTCATTTCTTTAGCAACATATTTGAAAATGTACTACATAAGTCATAACATTCAGAGCACCCAGTTCATTATTTCTGGAGTGCTAGGAGCTTCCTTTTGTGTTCTGTGTATTTGACCAGCTGCTGCTGTGAGGCTTACAGTCGAACATTTGAAATGACCATTCTGCTCCAATAAGGCAGAATATGGGATTTCAAATCTCCTTTGTAGCTGCATTAATTGCCTCTATATTTCTAATTAAATTACCTATCAATATAATCAGATACCATTCAAATACAAATATCTGATATCTGTTCCTCCAAAGATTACTTTGATCCAGAAGCCTGGGGATAGGAGAAAGAAAAAAAAAATGTACACTTATATATTTGATATGGAGGTTTCTAATTATTTTTCCAAAGAACAAAATAAAAATATCTTACACCTTTGAAAAGTAGATAATGTTCATAATTTCTTATTAAGTAGAACCTGATTTTACTCACACCTAAGATCTGCCTTTAAAGTCCCTAGATTGTTTTCCAGTTAATATTCTTTTATTAGATTCTGACTGTTCCAAGCATGACTGTTTATTTAATGACCTCAATCTAGGTCAAGAAACATGAGTAAATAACATGGTCTCTTTAATGCTTGATATTGGAAGCCATTGAATAAAAAATAATGGGACTCTCCTGAATATGTCTAGGAGACAATAGACAATGTGATTCCTATTGCAACCTTACTTACAATTGTAATAAAGTTGAGTCTGCAAAAACTTGATAGTTTTAACCACATTACCAGGCAACAGAAAGATTTTGTATCTTATTCTTTTCTCCCTCCCACTTACCCACCTATGCATTTGCGTTATATAACCCCTATGCAGATGACAGTTTTTGGGGAAACATGTACTTATTTAATACTGACTTAAAAATTATATGGGAAAATTTATTATTTTCCTCTCTCCATTGATTCACAGTGGTCACAACCTTAATTAAATATTAACCCCCCCAAATTTAAAATTTTAATGCCTACATTAGTGTCTTTAAGACTTGTTTTTCTCTATCAAATATTTTGAAAAGGAGAGTAATTCAATAACTTCTGGGGAAGATAGGGTGGAAGGAATTACTTGAGTGCCAAATATCATGCTACATTGCTTATCTAATGTCATTCTCACATTGTTGATGTTTTATGAATGAGGAAGCTGAGACTCAAACAGTTTTTCTTGTGGTATGTACAAGTGCCGTAATCAACATCTGAACACAGATCTGACTACAAAGCCTATTCTTTTCCCCCCACAGTCTGCCTTTCCAGTTTCATAATAGAAAATAATAGTTAGAATGTTCATAGGTATACGAGGAGCCAGACCCTGTCCCAGCTGCATTACTTATACTGTCTCCACAAAGCCATGATTTTTTAATGCCTTCTTTTATTATATCCTGTATTTTAAATATTGACAAGAATGTTAAAATGAGAAAACAATGCATGAAATTCAAGGATTTGTTTGGCTGTAAAGAGAAATATATTCATTAAGTGGTTAACTATTTGTTGTATTTAGAATCCTATAGTAAAAAGTAATTGGCAAATTAAATAGTACATTTCATTTAATCTAGTATATCCAAAATATAAATTTAACATGTAATCAGAATAAAAGATTATGGATGAGATTTTTGAAAATTCTACATCTCTTTCATGTCTTGGGCTTTTGCTTGGAAATGGTAGGTGTACGTTGGGCAGAATGGTGGCAGAATAGTAATGGGAGACATTATCATTGCCAGCTGTGTTTCCTAGAGAATGTATACTATACACACATCCACTGCCTTTCATCTCCGTTTCCACAGTCTTACCCAGGACCCACCATCTTTGACCTGGAATGGCAGATGGCCTTAAAAATGGTCTTTCTAAAGCTTAAAGACTGCAGTGGATTCCTACCCACTAAAGAATATAAATTCAGGGCCAGAGATTTAGCTCAGTGGTTTCGCCACCTGCTGCTCAAGCACAAGTACCCGAGTTCAATCCCCGGTACCAAAAAAAAAAAGAATATAAATTCAATTTGCTTGTTGTTTCTTCCAGTCTGACCTTGCCTCTTTTTGCTCCCCTGTTTACTACTACTGGTCCTCGTGTTCCTGACAATGGAAAGCCCATTCTTCCATCTTGTTCCTGCCCACCTCCCTGGGGCTTATACTGTCCCTTATCTTCCCTTATGTAGCATCAAGGTCTCAGCTCAGCATCTTGAGAGGCCTTCTCTGACCACTTAGTATAAAGCAGCAGCAGCCATAGGAAGAGTGTCCACGACAACAGCAATGAGAATAGCTAACATTTGTTGAGCTCTTACTACCTGCCACATGCTACTCTTTAGTAACTCCATTGGTCCTCACAACCACTCTTTGAGTTAAGGAATTATTATCATCTCAACTATATAGATAATGAAACTGAAGCACAGAGAATTCCATCAATCATTCTTCCAACCACTTGTTTTATTTTCTTCATCTTTTATCATGATCTACAGTTGTCTTGCTCTATTCCAGAAAATAAAGTCCCAGAGAGGGGATCTTACTTTTTGCTGATTCTATAACATTTTTTAAAAAGTGCCTGGCACAATTAGGCTTCTAAGTATGTTAGATGAATGAGTGGGCAAATGAATGAACAACAAGCAGGTCTCATTGGTTGGATCATATTTGTGATGAGAAATGGAAGACTTCAGAGGTGAGCCTTCTGCTGTCACTGTATGAGAAGGTCAAAAGCCTTTCACTTAAGTAAGTTGAGCATTTTTCTCTCTGTTCCATTATTCTGTGTGCATATAAGACTGCCTTGAATCTAGGCAGAGGAGGAAAGGAAAATGTGTGGTAACATACTCAGCAACCCAGCAGTTACTGGTCAGTAGCTGTCAGATGGTTGTTGGTGACAGATTACAGTAACTGCTTATCCCTCTTCAAACATGGAGATTTAGCTGTGGCCGCAAAGCAGCATTTGACTTCATGACTGAGTGTTGGCTGCTTATTAAGGGAACTGTTGCTGTGAAACATCACCATAAAAGCTCAAGTAGGAGAATTTTTTTTATTTTGTCTTTTAAATTTTTCTACTCTTCTGAACAAATAAGCTATTGACTTTTTTCCCCTTGCCTGATGCCCGGTGGATACTAATTCCACTTGATTTTAGAGCTGAAAGAGAGCATCAGATTATCAGCCTAGCTTCCTTGTTTTTAAGAGAAAAGAATTAGGTGGTTTGTGCAGGGTGACATAGTAATTGTCAGGAAAACCAAAAAAAAAATCCTCATAGCCACTATATGAGTATCATAATAACACTGTTAGGGGAAGATGAGCTTGTTCACTTCAGTCATAATTAGAAAGCTGACCCACCAACAGGCTGTGTTTTCTTGATAATGGAAATTATTGCTGGAAGCTGAAATGGTCACCAGGAGAATGGTTGCGTAAATATCCTTATTTACTAATACAAAGTAATGCCTTCTTGTGAGCACAGTCAGTACTTGAGAAGGATATGTGGCTAATTTTTCCCTTCTACTGATAGTCTTGGTCTTTCAGAAGTCCAGAAATAGCACTTGGCCCTGTTGTAACTATAACTGGTGAAATCTCAGGTTTTCTATGTACATAGGGTATATTAAGAAATTTTGTTATTGATTGAAATTAACCTCAGTTGAGAAAATCAAACTGCTTTTCTGCTGTTGGAGAGTGAGGGAATAAGAATCAAGTAGGATATTATAAACACTAAATATGACATTTTTCAACAGAGTTGGAATTCTGAATTACTGAATTATGTCTATTCCATGTGACATAAATAAGGAATAACTTTTTTTTGGAATAATCTTTTCCTTGCTCATTTTAATGAAAACTTGAACAAAATATCTATTCTGGAAGACTGGCTTGATTTTGGCTGGTTTTAACAAGTTACAGACCTTGCAGCGACCAACCTTGAAGGAAGCTAAAGTGTTTCAGAAGCCACTATAGAAATGTGTTTTAGTAGAGAAGACGGCTACTGAGTTCCTATGAAGGGTTGGGTGTGTCAATGTCCCTGCCAGTTTGCTCTGTGGAACTTTAAGAAGACTAATGGCACCATTAGTGGATGTCAAGTGCTGATGAGCACTGAGGGCAGAAGAGTTAATGCCTGAGTGATTCTCCTCGAGAATCTAAAATGTGGCGGAGTATTTATCCAGTGTCATTATCACCATTAGTTGTATGTCTGCACTTGGGGGTCATCTTGAGATGCCCCTAAGTACTTGGACATTTGGAAAAGAGCAGTATCTTCTCATTTCTTTGTAAAAATCAACATATGATAGAAGCAAAGTCATGTGCGAAGGGGCAGATTGGTTCCTAGGCTTTCAGGGTTTGTTGGTCATCTAAGTGGATGATTGAATGTCAGCTTTTGAATTTGGAGATGGAGATGGTCAGAGTAGGAGTGAGTCACAGAGTTAAACATTGGCAGCTCTTTGGAAGGGAAGAGCTCTATTGCCAAAGTATTCCAACAGACTGAAGATTTTTTCTCTGTGGAAACATCCCTTTTGTGAGACTGGGTGCATCATAGCCTAATACTGCGGGATTTGTATTTCATCCAAGTCTGGTGGGTGGATTGGTTGAGGTACTTACCAAATACAATATGACTTAGACATTTGAATTTCTTCATAGGCTAACCTGGGAGAGTTGAATTGATTATGACACTAGTTATTCTAGTTCTTATGACAGTCATTTCTCATCATGGATTTACTAATTCTTGCTTTGGATTTATACATCAATCTTAGGACTTGGATAATTTGTTTCTCCTTGTAAGAGTGTGACCTGTTCTTGGTATATTGCTAATCTATTTTTGCTCATTTGTGAATTCTTCAGACATTGAGGGCTTACTGTGAAGCACAGGTTTGTTAGTCAGGAGATTTTTCATGTAACAGAGGAAGCAGGTAACTGGATGTTACACTACAAGTAAGGAATTACCACTCTGAGGCATAATGTGGGAGACATTGGGGCAGCCTCTCATTTCAGTGAGACAGCATCTGAATTTATTCATCCCATGAACTCTATATTAGGCATTTTATTGAGTACTTTGCATGTATGTATTCTTTTATTTTAAACCAACTACCCCAGGAAATGTTTCAGTTTTACAGACTAGGAAACTGAAACCTAGTGAGAGTACCTAATGTCCTGTCTCACTCTTGGCCTTGCTGTTTGCCAAATCCTCTCCATTTAACTATACTTGATGTGGAGTTTCACCTTCCATGGTAGACTTCCAGGTTCAGTCTGGACCACCTTGCTACTAACCAAAGAAGACAGGTTGTTGACCAAGTCCTGGAAGCAGGCAACCAAAAGTTTTGGAGTCCATTTCCATTAAATGTGCATGTGTTGTGTGTCCCCCTTTTTACAGTATTCGGCTCTGAAAAGCTTGAGGAGATGCAGAGAATGTGACTTAAGATAAATTCTTTTCTCTCAGCAAAATTTACCCAAAGCATGGCTGAAAGATGAAGAAGGCTCCTACCAGGAATGCTCACTGAGAATCATTACTAGATCTGTGACTTAGCTTTCCTCTGTTTCCTGTGAGAGGGTGATATGAAAGCAGATCAGTCCTCAGTAGTCCTTACAAGTCCCACAGGTGGATTAAAAGCTAGTATGTTTTAATAGCTTATGTGAACAAGCTCTCTGAATTATCAAACAAATCCTAAGGGACATAGCTTCCCTCTTTGAAGGGCAGAACTGTGTAATGGAAGGAACAGCACTTAGTTCTGCCTTCTCAGGTGGGGGTAGAGAGAGTCTCTTCACGATTATCTTTGTCATCACTGTACACCAAGAGCTCAGGGAAGCCTCATGTAGGCGTGCACACAGCTTTTTAGGTGGTCATCATGGCTGATGAGAGTGGAATTTTGCAGAGGAAACAATAATTTTTAAAAATAGAAGCCTAAAAGCCAAGTTGTCTGGTTCATTTTTAATAGCTAAACTGAATGAAAAGAATGGTTTTTACTGCTAACCTAGGAGAAATACTGTATGGATCAGAATATTCACCCCCCCCCAAGTGTTGGTTCATTAATTTGAATAAAAGAGGTTTCTTTCTCTCCTTCTTGGAGAGACCTATATCCAGACCTAACTTGCCTATTTATACAGTATAAGATAAGAGTTCATTCAAATTATAATAGCTTCAAACTCTCACCTTACAAAATATCAGAAATGCAGGTCTTTTCTCCCGGTATCATCGTCGGACTTCTGAGGTTGCTATGCTACCTGCTGTGAGTCAGCAGAGTCAGGTGCATGACATAGGTGACTTCCCAAGAGTGAGCTCCTGGGGTCTCCGTGGCATTGCCAGGCTTACAGGTGCCCTGTCAGTGCTGAGGAGAGAGGTGCTCACCAGCCTTACAGGCTAAGGAACTCACTCCATGCTTTCAGTATAAATTTTCTTCCCTCATTATGGATCTGGTCAGAGAATCCCAGAGCCCTAAGAGTACTGCTCCAATTCAGCTTCACATACACCATCTTTGCCTGGCTTTCCCATAGTGCCTAAAGCAAGCCTGCAGTATTTTGTGCTTAGTGCCATCCAGATCCTTTTATGACCCTATTCTTAAGAACAGGTGACCAATCTAAATTTAGCCTCTTGATACAGATTAGCATGTGAGAGGGAGATGCACTATTCAGCTCTCCCTGGCATTATTTGAGGCCTCGATATAAGGGGCTGTTTGGTAAAGAATAATTCCCAACTCCTCAGCTAGGGTCATCCAGAGGCCAGACCTTTCAGAAATGTAGTTTTATCAAGTAAATCCCACATGAAGACCTTACTCGGAGCAGAATGGAGAGCTGGTTTTCTACTCCAGTGTAAGTGCCAGAAGCAGTATATTCTGGTCTTTGTGCCCTCCTTGAGAAAGATCTAAGGATTTTTAAATATAGTTAAGGTGTGTGTGTATTTTACTGGGAACCCAGGGCCTCACACATGGTAGACAAGTGCTCCACCTCTGAGATACATTCCCAGCCTGATTTTTAAGATTTCTGTACCTCTTTTGATCATCCATATGTGAAATTATGATACAACTCTAGGGGGAAAGCTTGTGTTGTATCTACAGTAGGGTGTAGTAATAGATCATTGGTAACTATATGACCATGAGCAAAGCCATGAATGTATCTAAAACTGTAACATGGGTATAACTGGACCTGATTTGGAGCCACACAGTCTCCAGGACTATGTATATAAAATGTGTCTCTTACCTTAAAGCACTTTCTGAGGCTTGCTACCAGGCAGAGAACAGGCTGCAGACTTCTTTAGCACCAGAGGTCTCTGTGAGCTGGCCTGGGTGCTTTCTCCACATGGAGTGGCATCCATTTCCACCTTGCCTCCTCTGTGTGCTGCAGCATCACCACCGTTTCGGCACCCCCTGCATATCTTACAACCCTCTTTCTCACCTCTAGACTCATGTTCCTGCTCTCGCCTCTTCGATTTTCCTATTTCCATACACGATCCACACCCCACAGGCAGGCTTTCCCTGTACCATTTGTTGCCAGCTCTTGGTTGTCACTAGCTGTGTCTTTATCAGTGGGTGGCGAAGCGTTTGCTGCCCTCAAAAAAAATAAAAAAGGCCACTTAACGACTCCTCTTTCATTGCCTGCATTTACTGGGCAAACATTTGTTGCCCAAATTGCTGTTTGTTGACTGGTGTTAGGAAGATGAATAATGCACCATCTTTGGCTCCAGGGATTTCCTATTCTGGTAGGGGGAGACTGATTCATAAAAAAGCAGCAAGAAAACCTTCTGGTAAGTGTTTTGCCTGGGAAAGAATAGATCCAGGGGACTGTGGGGACGCAGAGCAGCTTCACTGACTTTAACATTATAGAATACGTCAGATACCACATGTCGGCCAGCTTTATGGGAGGAGTTAACATTAGCTAGGTAGAAAAGAGAAGAAAAAATGGGCTTTTCAGATGTAGGTGTCCCTAGCCAAGAGTTAGGGACTGGCCACTTAATCTGGTGCCATTTAATTTTTGCCAAAAAGTACAATAAGCAGTTTAAAATGTTTTCTTCTCATTATCTTTTCTTCCATATTTTTTATATCTTTTATAAAAAGTGTGGTCAGTGGTGCAACATGGTACCTAGTTGAGTTCATTCCATTGTTCCCATGATTGTAAGATGACTGAAAATGGTCTTAAGAAACCTAAAATTCATCTGGGAAACTACATTATAATAGAAGAAATGATTAGATGATTGTACTGACCTAGATCATTGTGGTGGTTTGTTTATTTAAATCTTGATGTCTTTATTTTATCTAAATAAAAACAGAAGCATTAAATATATATGCTCAGACTCTTGAATATACTTTAGATTATTTTTGTCTCATTAGTTTTATCTAAACTGTAATGTAAAATAGCTTAAAACTATTTAATTTTAGACATCTTCTTATATAACAGGAGGAAATAAATTGAGCACTTATAGGGGAAAGATGAGTAAAAATTTAAAGTTGATATTTCTGTTTTTGAAATGGGTTAGTTATTATGTGGCTATTATGCCTTTGAAATCTAATAGAAATATTAGATGTAGGGAATTTACTTTTGATTATAAGGAAAGTAAGAACATCAATAAAGGGAAATGTAGTGTTTATCAGATTTTATATTCTAGAATAGATATAAAATGTGTGTGTGGTCTGGATAATAACATGAAGCATTTCCTGTTAAAAAAGACGACTATCTCCTTTTAAGGTTATGAGAAGACAGATGATGTTTCAGAGAAGACCTCGCTGGCTGACCAGGAAGAAATAAGGACTATATTCATCAACCAGCCTCAGTTAACAAAGTTCTGCAATAACCATGTCAGGTAAGAATTACCAAAGAGTGTCACGGAACAGCCATTGCTGGTGAGCGAGACAGGTCAAAATAAAAATGTTTATAAGGAGCTTTTGGTTCACTCTGTATTTGCACACTCCTTGGCAATGCCAGTAGGCTGTTTCTCCATCTTCTGTCCAATAAAGAAATGTTAATAAGAATCTGGAAGTAGGAAGGAGCAGAAAGGCCCAATAGCCATACTTTACCACTTCTCTTTATGGTGTCTGAATATGAAAGTTGCTCATGGGTAAATGCCATTGTTGTTCTAAATCTATGAATGGAGCAATGTATTGTTTTGGGTTAGTAAGTTTTAACATTTTAAGAGAGATCTTTGCAGTTATGCACCAAGAACTTTTATTATTTATTTATTTAGCTAAATAGTCTTTAAATACTATTTTTTAGTAGTTGCAAAACTTAGTATGGTGCTGAGGGATGGAGGGTTGGGAGAATTACTTCATTCCCCTGTTGTGTTTTCAGTCCAACAGTCATATAAAAAGTGGCTCCATAGGCTGGGCAGGGTTTGGCTTGCCTGGAATCCCAGCTCTCTGGAGGCTGAGACAAGAGGATCACCACAAATTCAAGGCCAGCTTGGATACATAGTGAGTTCAAGGCCAGCCTGGATGACAGTGAGACCTTGTCTCCAAAAAAAAGCATCCCTGTCAGCACTAGTCCTTAAGTGGCCTCTGGGACCAGTTGAACATTCAGTGCTTACCAGTGGCAAAATTTCCAGATCTTAATTGTGCTCATTTAGAATTAATATTTACAACTTCAAATTCTTGAGTTACACCTCTTTATTTGGGGAGTGTGACAGGTCTCCCCTTTAATCTCCCTTCTATTTTATAATCCAGAGGGAGTTCTAGATCTCTCCAAAACAAAAGTGGCCGTATCCTCAGTGATAGAGGCAAAATGTAGCATCCTTGCCAAGTTCTTAAAGTGATGACAATTCAGGCAGAACCCCAGAAAATTTCCCATTTCCCTGGACTTATCCAGAAAGCCATCTCTGTTATAGTGTCTGGTCTTGTTCTGATTGCTGACTGTTTAATATTACTGTGTTGACACTCTATTTTCTTTAAATTTGCATTTCTTTGTAAGCTACTTCTGGTAATGTTAAGGAAGGTAATTGGGTAAAGAAGGCAAAGATGGCATACAGAAAATTCACTCTTTACTATGTATTTAGCCATTTCCTTTCATTCTTTTTCATTTAAGTTAATTCTTTGAGATATTCCCCCAATTTGAAACAGTGAGCAAATCTTGATGTTATTTTCTATGTGGTATTAACAGAATTTTGTGAATGTGGGTGCTGTTTACAAAGTTACTGAGTTTTACGCTATTTTTCATTTTTGTTTTCTAGCACTGCAAAATACAACATAATCACATTCCTACCAAGATTTCTCTACTCTCAGTTCAGGAGAGCTGCTAATTCATTTTTTCTCTTTATTGCACTGCTTCAGGTAAAGTCACATCATAAAACCTCAGTTCAAGGTCAAATGTTCAGGTCTTAATAAATGTTTTTGTTATCCCCATGACTGATCCCCTGAGGTTTACCTAAATCCAGAGATAACCTGCATTTGGTGGACATTTCAGGCTACTGCTCCAAGTAGTCACACTTTTTGATTCATTTTTTCCCCCACTTATTACAGATGTGCTGTACATTTGATGTGTATTATTCATTTGGGGTGGTAAAGGAGGGTGGCACTTTTTCCTAAAACATTAGCTCAGTTTTGAAGCAGTAAAAGTAAAATTCTGAACCTTAGAATTAGAAAATCACCACTTGAAGAGTTTTAACAGATGTTTTAGAAAAAATATTTTATTAAAAAGTAGCATATGTTCATTGTAAAAAAAAAAGTTTCAAAAACACAGCAAAACATAAAGAAAATAAATAATAGTTCTATTAATTCTATCACCAGAGATAACCATTAAAATTTGAATGTATATGCCTCTAGTCATTTTTTTCCCTCTAAGCATTGTTTATTGATTTAGATTTAAAAAAGGAATTATAGAGTACATATTGTTTTATAATTTGCTTTTTTCATATGATAATGTGTGGATATTTTGCTAGTTAATCATTGTACTTTAAGGCCTTGGGGGGTATTTTGTTTTTTATTGTTTTTTGCTGTACTGGGGATTTGATGATTATATGATATTATATAACTATGCTGTTATTACTTAGCGAATTGTCCATTGTAGGTGTTTATCTAGTACACATTCTGTATGCTTATCATGTCACTAACATGCTTCTCCGGCTACTTACTAGATAAGGCAAGTTGCCTCACCCAGTGTTAGCCAAGATCGAGAAATCAATGAAGCATATTTTAGAAGACACTAAGACTTTGTTGTTTCACACTTACTGTAAGCTTCCCAGTTCTCATTATATTTCTCTTGCTCTTTTGTTTTTTTCTTCAAATAGCAAATACCTGATGTGTCACCAACAGGTCGTTATACAACACTGGTTCCTCTCTTATTTATTTTAGCTGTGGCGGCTATCAAAGAGATAATTGAAGATATTGTAAGTATTTAAATTTTTTCATAAATGTGCTGATATATTTATTTTGCTTATTTGTTTTTTCTTTAATTTGTGGCACAGGCTGTTCAACTTTAAAGTGTATAGAATATGTTCCTACTACTTAGGTTAATTCTTACTAGATTAATATGTTCCTATCCCTTAAGTTAATTCCTAATAACTTATTAATGTTCCCTTTTGTTTATAGTGTAATAATAAAAGAAAATAATTTAAATGTAATAATTGACATAAAAGAAAACTGTATTAGAACATTATTTTCAACTAAGTAACCTAAATTATCCAAAGAATTTCTTTGTATTTTTCATTTTTAAATTTAAATGCCATAGTTTTCACCATATTAAATACTTTTGATTCATTCTTACTTCAGTAGTTCTGAGTTTCCTTTCCATTTTTCTTATTTTATTAAAAGAAAGTAACCTCATATTTGCCATTTTTAGTGTTCTGTGGTAGAAGAGAAAATAAGAAGTCAGTTTCCCCTTTCTAAAATAAACCCTCCTCTCCAAATTCCCCTTTTCTAAAATAAATCCCCCCTAATATTTTACCTATTTTAACTGGCTTACTTGAGGAAGGCAGTTTTTTGGTCGGTATTTTTCCACGTTCTTTTAAAATACTTCCTTGCCCATTCAGAATAACCTGTCAAGCATTAGAACAATCAATGGCAAGGAAAGGCTGGCTGGGAAAGTGTTTGGAAAGGTCCAATTTACAATTTTACAAACAATATCCTTTGTGTAACATTATTTCATTAACATTTATTAAGAGAAGACACGAGCCATAGTATCATGAGGCCCATTAGAAATGGGGGGATTGAACATTCAGGTAAGCAGTCTTGCAAACATGTAGGAGTAGATACAGTCAGAGTGTGTGGGTGCCTGTGCGTAGGGCATCATTATCCTCTTGAATGGAAATGATGTACTTCACAAGCACAACAAGCTGGGAAATTGAAGAGACTCTCTTTTCATCTATGTTGCTCCATGCAGACTTTCCATCCTTTAATTTATTGGTTGAGTTTGGCTGTCTGTAGGGATAGATCTTACTATAATTTTGTCTTTCTTTGCCTTCTAATATCTCCCTTTTCTTTCTTTGTGTCATATAATTTTTATGGAGCACTTGTTACTCACTAGGCATTAGGGTATTGTTTTTGCTGAGGTTTTTCTCACTTAATTCCCTCAATAACATGGAAAGTTTATATGTTAAACTCTATTGAAAGGTAAATAATGGGGGCTTAAAAGAGACATGTAATTGTCCAAGAAAGTGATGGAATCAGAATTCCATCTCATGTTGCGCTCTTTGCTGTCTGCCTATGCAGAGAGTCATCCGAACAATAATATCAATGTTTATTCTGCTTCTAGGTTCCATGCACTTGTTCTATGTTACTTACGTTTACTAAATCTTATAACAACCCTGTAAGGTATTATTGATCCCTGTTTAGTAGATGAGGCAGAGAAAGCAGAGGGATAAGATACCTTGTCCAAGGTCACACAGCTGATAAATAGGCTTGTTAGATTTCAAGTCAGGGAGTTTGGCACTGAGCCCTGCTTTATAAGCATGCTTCTAAACTTCCTCTCCTATTTGTGTGTGTGTGTGTGTGTGTGTATGTGTGTGTGTGTTTGCATACACGCACGCGTGTGTGATTCCATACTAAAGCTATAAGCACTATAACAATGGTTTCTAGGACCCCTGTCTTTGAAAATACATAATAAGTAAAATTCTATCCAAGAATTTTTAAAACAGAACTCCTATTGGCATAATATAATAATTTGATACTATTGAAAAAAAACTAATCATGCAGTCCCTGAGGAATGTAATAATAATACTGTGAGGTAATAATAATGTCAGATGAATCTGCTTTCCTGTGAAATTAGAGTTAAAATATAGACTAAAATTCTCTAAGAGTTGGTTAGTAAGTTTCTATCAAACTGTAAGGTCATAGAAAGTTTGAAATATTACTCTCTAGAAAAGGAAAAAAAAACAAGTAATACTTTAGGATGTTGGACAGAGAGTTACCTATCAGAAATTATAATGAATACATACATTTGTGCAGCTTTTCAACAAAAATGTACAGAGCACTGCTTAGGTGGCAGGCATTCATTAGGATATACATTAGACTATGTTAAACATTTGCTCTGGTAATAATCATGTTCCATTTATCAGCAGCTTAATACTTAAGTCTTTTACTTAACGTTTGTTTTTTACTTACTCGGAGATGCTACAGGTCCTGAGGGTCAGTGGCAGGCAGTTTCCCTATTCCCGTGGTCCCTCAGGAATACAACCTGAATCAAGTTTCTGCTGTGTGGCGTGTTGGCAGTTATTGGACCAGGGGGAAGAGGGGATAGAGATGTCATTCCTTATTTATTTTAGCCATAAATGTTGCATATCACATCTGCTTACAGCCAAATATTAGAACTAGCGACATGGAAAATAGGAGATGTTATCTGAATGTCCCTGAAAGTAAAGAACTGAATACTAGTAAAAACTAATAATGTCTGCCACTTGTCCCTCAGTGAATAAAACAGACCTTACAGTCCAGTAAACCTTCCTTCATATTCTGTTAAGGAACATCATTTTTAAAAATTTAGAATAAAACATGATAAGAGTTGTCCACAGGTGAGATAGTTAAGACATATCCACCCAGTGAATTTTAACTCTTGATGCTTCTGACAACATAACATACTACAATCTCCCATTTTTGTGTGTAACAAATGTCATGTATACTTACTTGAAAATCCTCTAATAAACTCTTCTTTTTTAAAAAGTTGTATCCTGTTAAAAGCAAATAATTATGGTAAAGATAAAAGTTGCTTGTTAAATTGATAGCTGTCAGTAAAAACATTCCTTCTTTGCTGTAAACTTGTTAATTTAAACACTAGTGGACTTTATTCATTATAAAATGTATACTTGTCCAAAGCCTACAGTACACCAGTGACCAAATACTGGAAATGTACTAGTAAGTAAAAGTGACCTTTGTGGGTTTCACAGTACCATAGAAGAAATAGATATTAATCAAGTGATCATACTGGGCTGTGATGTGAATTAAATGATTCACATGAAGTCCTTAAAACAGCACATAGTGTATAGTAAATAATGAGTAAATGTCAACTATATTGTCAGGGTTCAAAGATCCTTTTGACTTAAGTGGCAGAAAATAAGTTAGAAGAATATAGTAATTGGTATAAAAAATGAAGCTGTGATAGACTAAGTGATGTTTAGAAATGGTAAAAAGTAGGGAAAGACATTTGATCTATATCTAAGATAGAGTTTCCTACCACCTGCCACATCTACTCCTCACTCAGCTCATATTTGTTCTCCAGTCACTAGAATGTAAGCGCCACAAGCGGGGCGGGGGGCGGGGGGGGGGGGCGGCTTTTGACTCTTACTCATTGCTGTGCCCTTGGGAGTAGTAGCAAGGCCTACCACATAGTGTTTAGTAAGTATTTATTGAGATAATAAGGGGGTTGGATAAGAGGGTGAGGGAGAAGAAGGTGCAAGTACAACTCTCAAATTCTTGGTTTATGAAAATAAATGGTATATGGCTCTGTATCTGAGCCAAGGACAGTCTTGGGCATGAAGATCACAGGTTGCCTTGTGGACAGTTTGAGGTGTATTTGTGACTGTCAGGGAGAGAGGTCAAAGAGGCAGCTGGATATAACCACGTGGGGCTCGGTGAGCCTCTTGGCTGGTATGGAAGAGAGTGTAGTGTGAGTGGTGAGGACAGCCAGGGAATGACTTGAGCAGTCTCATCACCATACAGCAAGCGAGCAGAGGAGACTAGAAGGGCCCCAGGTGCAGGCAGAAAACCTGGACAGTGATATGATAAATGCCTAGGGTGGAAAGTGTTTCCATAGTGGGGAATTCTGATTCCATCACTTTTTTAGACAAGTTGTATGGCTGCTCTAAGCCTCAGGTTCCTTACCTTTAAAGGGAGTTTTATATACACCTTTCAAAGTTATTGAGGATATTAAATGAAAAAAATCAGCATTGCATATATTAGTATCCTAAAGTCTATCACACTATTTATGCAATATAGTTTATTTCTGTAGTCTCCATCAAATATCGGTAATAATACATAGTTCACAAGCTCTCAGTGATGTTAAATGAATTTTAATTACAAGACAGTGTAGGTATTTGAACTTGTGAAATAACTTTTTTTTCCTCAACAGTTTTAGAAGGAATAATCTATTTGTAATACAAAAAAACCATACATGCTCTCTTTTTATAGTCATAAGATTAGAATCTGAATGGATCCTTATGTATATATCTAATATACTTATTTTTTGACAAGTAACCTGATTTATTCTTTGGAGGGATGGTTGAGGAAAGAGATATTCCCATGTAAGGATTCTGTACAGGTGGAAAGAGATACACAGAGTGGTTTTAAGTTACGCTAAGATTGAATTTCTTGTTTGAAGTGAAATGTTTCATTGATTAGTTTTTGCCTCTTTCAGGTAAAACTCTAACCATTATTTGTCATAGATACGCATTATTTTTGAAGTATCTGTGTCTCTGAAATATGTGTGCCTCCTTAAATATATAAATACTATTATTTTGGACCAAAATTTTTTTTGAATTAATTTCTAATTTTCTCACAACCTTGATTAACAAAGAAATAAAAAGGAGGAAGGGAGAAGGAGAGAGAATTTTTGGAGTTTTACAATTGTAATATATTCTCTGTTGAGGCTATAAATTTAACAAAACTTGAAAAATTCACTTAAGTTTTTTTAGCAAATCATTCTTTTGGAGGCAATAATATGCACATTAAAAGTACACACCAATACACATTTGTTAGTGAGTGTTATATACTGAGAAAGAGCCATAGTGTTCCTGCATGTGAATGGGGTAAGAATCATTTTCAACAGTTCTTACACCAAGGCGATGCTCTGTTTGCATTCTGTCCATTGGAGTGGCTGATCATTTGTACAAACCGAATTCATGCTCCCAGCTATTACTCCACTCCTTTTGGGTGTTGCTGTAACTCAGAGGACAGCTGATCTGCTGCTGTACACTTTGCTCTTGGAGAATGTTTTCATATATGTACTGAGTTTCTAAAAACCATGTTTTTCCTCAGGCAGACAACTTAGGAATTCATTTGTTTTACATTCACACCAGCTTATGTTATACTCAGCTATGCACAGCTAAGTTTGACTTTGAACTTCTTATGATAGGATCTTTAAGCAAAGAATTACTGTCAACATTCTTGTGCACTGTTACCAGAGTCTGATGTGTTATTCTCAGTGCTGCAAGTTTGGACAGAAGCTATGGAAAACCTCTAGTTGAACTGTAGAGGAAAAAGTTCCCCTTGGCCACTCAAATTCTCATCTTTCCTCTGACCTTCTGTTTCTTTATCTTACTCCCTGCCATAAAACCCTGGGTTATGTAACTCTTCCAGCTCACCAGCCTAGACTTAGATCAACTCACCTGTTCCACATTTAATTTTGTAGGTGCTTTAGGAAGAAATGACAGTAGGATTTTGTGATTCAGTGGTTGTAGTGGTGGTGGTGGGTGTTGGGGAGCAGGGAAGAGAAGAGGCTGTATGAAAATGGTTGATGTATTTGGTCCTCATCATTGACAGACATCAGCTCATCATTGAATTACAGAGGATGTATTTAGCTTAATTAGATAATTTCATAGGAAGCTAAAAATATTTCAACACCATTATTAAGTGGAAGTTGTTATAGATAATTCTCCTGGCCAGTCTTCTTTTTTAAGTGAGTTATTTATGCAAAAAGACTAGATCAGCCTTTCAGTTCATACCATTCTGGTACATTAACATTTTAATCTCACCTGTGCACTGACGTAAGCTGCCGATGAGGAGTACGGGCTGATGCTGTGAGAAGGGGAGTACTGTGTAAAGATGCCGCGGACGGTGCTTCCGGTGTGAAATTCCGGAGTCCTCTGATCCTTCCTGTCACAGCTCCCATCCATGCACACTCAGTATTGACATGGCTAGATAAGGATCAGAAACCTCGAGAAACAGATATTAAATGAAATCCCTTTTTATTAGGAGTGCGCTTTTGTTTTGTGAATCCCACTCACTTTTGCACTGTTGTTCTTTTTGGTTTTAAACTTCAGAAACGACATAAAGCTGACAATGCAGTGAACAAGAAACAGATACAAGGTAGGAATTTTACATCTCATTTCTCATATTTATCAAGCTACATTCATAGCAATATCTATGGATCTCCAGTGAAATATAATTCAATTGAGAATATTGTATATCTCTTAAGTTTTTGTTCCATGATAAGTTGTTTCTTGCTTTGAAGCATTTATTAGCATGATTTAAATGTCACATTAGAGACATTTATGGTGATAATATTTCTGAAAGGTAACATTTTAATATATATAAAATGCGCTCCAAAGTACTGTCCATAAAATCTGAAGTTTAGACAGTGTTAAAAACTGTAAAATGTAGGGGCCGGGGATTTAACTCAGTGGTTCCGGCGCCTGCCTCGCAGCACAAGGACCTGAGTTCGATCCCCGGTACCAAAAACAAAACAAAACAAAAAAACCTGTAAAATGTGTATATTTTACTTGTGATCTACAGATATTATTCTAGGAAGAATATATAGAAAATAATCAGATGTGCTGTTACTTTGTTGAAAATCATATCGGGAGCACTTTGAACTATATGATGTATACAGATGAAATAGTTTCTTGAAGTAAAGGAAATGATTAAAAACCAGGCCACCTTCAGGAAGTGGGATGGCTCTTTTGGTATGGGTCTCATTTTGATGCACCCAAAACCAAACTGACCCTCAACACAAGCAAAAAGGCCACTATGCCATCAGATTTTTTTTTTTAATCAGAAACTTGGAAAAATGACGCTTTATCTCATCTGGAGCTTGTGCCCTCTGAGAGTCATTTCTTTCTGAAGTTCTCTGATGTATTGAGAATCAATAGCATCTGTCAGCATTATCTGGTAATCTAAAACAGTATTTTTATACTCTTGTTATTTTTATTGGGCTCTGTTAAAATGCTTTGCTTTTTTCTCACCACTTAAAGGCCATATCTACTCATTTTTTATACATTTTAAGAAATCAGGTTTATTAACCTTAAAAACTTGATATATTTTTATTATGGGATATATAAAAACAAACGGGAATTTTTAACTTTGAAGAGCTTATAGCCTGTTTATTGAGCTAAGTACAGAAGAAAAAAGTTATAAGGACATACAGATGATTTCCATATAAACTTAAGGATTAAGCTACATCATCTCAATATCGCATTAGATTTTTATGCCAAATGATGTTTCCCATATCCAATGGCATAAAAATTCAAAAGCAGAGAATATTGTGGAATATCTTGTGTTAGGTTTTGAATTTGGGGATAAGCAGAAAGATGTGAAGAAGTTATTTTGTGTGCGGATTGTGTGGGAAAGACAGGAGAAAAGGGCATCCTAAGCAGAAAGGAAAAGACTGCTGGATTGCTTTGTGTATCTACTAGGAGAGTGCCATTTCTAGGAAAGAGAATAATATCAGAGGAAACAAAACATGTGATTAAAAAGGTAGATTGGGCCTTAAATACCAAACCAAAGAATTTCCAACTTTTCCTGTATGTACTGAGTAGCTATTGAAGGTTTATAAACCAAAAAAGAGACAGAATGAACTTCTAAGTTCAGGAAAGACAGCAAAAATAATCAGAGTAGGGGGCTATCAGGCATCTGGAGACAGACCTTCTCCAGGGGTTTATGTCTGAAGGGACAATTATAGGAATTGGGGAAAAATCCAGATGTTTAAACTATTGGTGATTTTGGCATTATGCAGTTTTTGCATTTGTTGCCAGATTGCTCAGAATATTTAAAGCTTTTAAAACAGAAATGTATAAACATTTTTCTAATATGTGATGTTTCTTAGAGCAGAAGGCTCCTATCTTCAGTGACAGTTGTTAATTTTCACATCTTGGTCTAAGAAGTCAATGTAGTAAAATTGAAGAATAGTTATAATGACTGATAATTTTAGGCCACTGCTCCTGGTTCGAAAAGGAGTCTGATTTTCTGGGTGCTCACCTCCCTAAATGAGGAGTGTTCTTTCTTTGTCATTCTTGACTCATTAGTCCCTTTTATGGACTAACAAAATCAGCTCTATGTCTGGAAATGGGGAATAAGCAAGTGAGTGAAGTCTTCAATACTAGTGTGTATTTTTATAAGTCATTTCAAAAACAAAATATCAGGACTCAGCTATAAAAACCATTTTGGTTAACAGAATACTTAGAAATCCCACATTCAAGTTTTAATAGCTTTTAGGTTGATATTGAAATTGTTTTCTAGAAATTTGTATCCCTTTTCTTTGCCTACTTTGAGGAACTGCTGTTTTTCTTGGTTTGGTAGTTGATGTGTAATAATAAAAGTGTTTGAATAGGAATCTGTTTGCTGTCAGATAGCTCACCTTACTTAATGTGAAAGCCATCTGTTGTCATCTGACCAGAATCAAATTCAATTTGCTTTCCCAAACTGAGTCAGTGGGGTGTTTAGAAGTGGAAAAGAGGATATTTATGACAGGTAATTAAATTTTGAAAGAGATTTAAAGCATTAAACATAAATTTTTATTTTCTTAGTATTTACCAAGATCACATAGTATGCAACCGGGCCATTTCCTCCTCAGATTCAAATATTAACCATTCTTTATTCTTACAGAAATGAGTATTTTCTCTCTTTATTTTTGCATTGGGGCACAAGAGATGATTTTTTTCCTTTTGTCATTCCCAAGTGACTTCAGAAATAAAAGTTTGTAATTTATTTCCAACATTTTAAATTAATTCTACATCAATATTTGTCTGGCACCTGATTTTTACCTGTTAAGTTGTGGAGTTTGGACCTGACCTCAGAACTTCACAAATAGGCTCTTCTAGTTGAGTTTATCTTCAATACCACTTTTAAAGAAGAGCCATTTCTTGTCCCAGAGATATAAAAGCTGGTTAAGTAGATGCCTCCATGATCTGGCACGTGCAAAACTGTTGAGTTATTTTCCAAGCACCATTGCAGAGGGGGAGGGAAAAGTCTAAATTGATGCTCAGAAGTCAGGAGAATGCTGACTTTTAGCCCACTCTTCCTAAAGAATCATGCACACTTTTTTTGGCACCTGATGCTTTTGTTGTTGTGTGTTGGTTTGTGTGTAGTAGGCAGGAACATAGCAAAGCCAGAGCCAACTTCTCCCTCATCTTTGTGTTTTCGGGAGCTCTCAGCTCAGGGTCCTGTCTTAGAGATGCTGTGCGCCTATGTGGCAAACCTGTCAGAGAGAGGCTTGAATATAGATAACAAAGGAAAAAGAGAGACTAGATAGGCAAGGAGGCCCCTGAAAATTCATCATAAGGGGTGGAAACAAGGTGAAGAGTGAGTGATATTTTCCTAATACTTTGTCCCAGACTATTTCACAAGCAGTGATGAAATACTAAGGTAGAAGTTCTCGCCACTTTGTTATCTTCTCTGTCAGTCATTACTTGGTCATTTTATTGCCCTTGCTGTGCCTCCTGTGAATAGTACTGTGTGCACTTATCATTTCCATGATTCGGAGCCCTCTAGTACTGTCTGATTTGCAGTTCTCTGCTTTTCTTTACATCTAAACTAAGCCAGGCATGGTGACTGAGGCCTGTAATCCCAGCACTCTGGGAGGCTGAGGCAGGAAGATTGCAAGTTCAAACCCTGGGCAACTTAGTGGCTTAGTGAGACCTTGCCTTGAAATTTAAAAAGGGGTGGGGATGTAGCTCAGTGTTAAGGCCCTGAGTTCAATCCCCAGTGCCTAAAAATAAAACTTACTTTTATTTTCTTTGATATTTCCTCCGTTAATATCCGAACTCAGTTTTTACTTCTTTTTTTTTTCTTTTTTTTTTTGGTACCAAGGATCAAACTCAGGACCTTGTGCTTGCGAGGCAGGAGGCAGAACCACTGAGCTAAATCCCCAGTCCCCCAAACTCAGTTTTTGACATATCATCTTCTAGACACACACACACACACACACACACAGAAGTCTCACTGTTTTCCCTGAACTAGGTTATTTTACCAAATTTATCTCTGTAGCCCTTTGTAAATTATAAATTTGCAGTGCTTATCGTAATATATAAATGGCAGCCTGACCCATTATGAATTAGTGATGGTTGAACTAGTTCTCTTTTTAAATTGTAAAACTGTGTGAAGTGCTAGGTGAGCTAGCATGCCAGTCTTTCACATGAAATCACTATAATTAAAACTGTTTTAGTATATTAGTAGGTATAATACACAATATATTAGTCAGCCTTTGTTTAGTGAAGCAGTATTGTTCTGTTACTTAATTTTTTTAGAAAAGCACATTGCTAAAACAATAACAAGTATGTTCACCCCCATTTCTCACTTCCTCCCCAGAGCTACATGGGCCTTCTCTGGAGTAGAACTGAGTTGGCAGTCGCTGGTGGCCACTAACATAGTTATTAGCCTGCAAGGCGGTTGGTGGTTTATCTCCTGCTGGAAACCATTTCACCTTTTATTTAAACACCCTTGTGAAAAATGTGTTGCTGTGATGTGGGGGTGAATGTGGTTGAAGCTACTCAGCCTGAAATGACCCCCTAAGAGGACTGAGTCCATCTAGTTTACTCATGTCAGTGTTATATACAGAAGTATCTCATGCTAAGAGATTCAGCACCACTCTCCTGATGAAAAAGAGTGCTGCCTTTTGTCTCCCATGGGTCACCCCACAGGCGATTCATCTAGTGGGCCTGAGCATATGTTTACTCTGCCACATGTACATCAACCTACCCTTAAATAGTTCTCAGAGTGTATTGTTTTCATGACCCTGGGACCTAAAACTTAAACATATACCACCTAAGCAATTGCAGACATCTACAAGATTGTTAACATTTTCAAATTATCACTGGTATCTTTGGATTATATAAATTAAACTGGTTAGATATATCCAACAATCTCTGTGGAAAAAGAGGTATTTATTTTTGGAGAAAAACAGCCCCAGATTATGTTTCATTTGTTCTATAAATATCAGTTGCACACAGATCAGCACAACCCACTGAGGAAATTTAGAAACGTGAAGTGAGAGAGGAATGATCTCAGGTTTGGCTTTTGACCTTGTCCCTGGCTTCCTTTCTTGTGTGTACATACCTCACTTACTTTATGTTCAGTGTTTTAATTTTTTAAAATTTCACGGCATTTCCCCCCATCTGGTTTTGCCAAACCCAAATAAATTGCATGTCCATATTTCCTGGGAAAAACAGGTTTAATTTCAAGTCAGAACATTTGTTATTCCACTTCAGTGAGTCTTTACTAAATGTCTTCCTCTATAAGACCTTATGCAGAAACTGCAGTAAGAAACAAGTCTCTGTTCTTGCCCTACAGGAAATTATAATATGAGAGGGAAGATGAGATACAGAATAACATACACGTGCAAGATAAAGTAGTAAGCACCAAATGAAAAGGAGGATTTCAGATATCTTCCCCTTCCTCTCATCTCTGGCTCTTCCTATCTCCACAAAATCTCTTTCCCTGTTTCCTGTTATCTAGATGAAATTGACAGCTCTGTGAGGCAGGGACAGGACAAGGCACAGAGAGAAACTAATTTTGATTAAGTGAGAAGGGAGACTATGACCGGGTGAAGGTGAAGGGAACTATGCTATGGACAGATTTAGCTGGACTTGGCGGGATAGGGAACCCTATCAAACACCCTGTGCTCCCAAATTAAAGGGCTGAATCCAGCATTTAAAAAGTAACAGTGCTTAAAGCAGGAAGACAGTGGGATACCTATGCTGCATCTTATTAAGATGTGTAATTTTATTCTGAGGAAACATAAATTATGTTTTGTATTATATGACTTTATGAGCCCGCATTAGGTTTTATGATTCATTTGCCAGGTTTTTAAATGTCTTCACAAAACTGTGAAATTTCAGCTACAAATAAAATGGTGTAAATAAAGACCTTGCTATCTAAATTTTGGATGTTAAAGATTTGAAATGTTTTGTACCTTAATTATTTTTATTTCTTATACTCTCTTTCTTTTATATTGATATCCTGCCCATATTTTAAATAAATGTACTTTTGAACTTAAAAAAAAAAAGTAACAGTGCTTAACAGTTTTTAACTAGAGCTCCAGTTAACTGGAGAGTGTTTGAGGAGCTGTGAAACTCAGGCCGGGAACTGTGGGATGATTGATTGATGAGGGCATGGAGGGAGGAATTTTCTTTCAAGAAATTCCTCAATTAAGCGAAGTAGAAGATGAATGATTCATGACTCTGAGCAGGGGGGAGGAAGCATTTTGAGACTAGGGGATTGCTGACCCTCATGCTCTGACCACACCATCACCCCTCCCCCCCATATATTTTTTATAAGTCCCTGGCTCTCAGACTTGATTGTGCCTCAGAATCCTCTGGAGGGCTCCTTAAAACTGCTAAGAGCAGGGCTGGGGATTTAGCTCAGTGGTTCCACCACCTGCCTTGCAAGTGCAAGGACCCGAGTTCAATTCACGGTACAAAAAAAAAACCTGATAAGAGTTGGGAGTCACCCTAAAGCAATGATGGTGAACCTTTAAGAGCTTTCAGTGATAACAAACAGCCGCCTGTGGCATAAGTCCCATAGATTGGCCACCACTGCCCTAGAGTTTCTGGAGGCCTGGAATAGGGCCCCAGAATTTCATTTTTAAGAAATTCTCAGTGAGGCTGGTGCTCCTGGTGAAACACCACACTGTAAGGACCAGTGTTAAAAGTTGTATAGATGAGTTCATTAAAATAATATCAACTAATTTAATGCCAGTGTAAAATAATCAGAATAATTCAGAGTTTGTTGTCTTTTGTGTTAGTAGACACTAATGACTGGCTATGTGCATAGTGATTTAATTTGACCTTTACGCTGGACACTCTTGTGCAATGTCCATTTATGCCACAATGAGGCTTTTACCTTAGAACTGTCTTTGGAAATAAGAACCTGCATAATGAACGAATTAATGCCTTAATAAATATGGTGTATTGGTTTTCCTTCTTTGCCTGGCTCAAAACCATAGTCTCAGCTACACTCTTAACCTTTTTGATGACCTAAAATCTCTTTCAAATGCTGACTGCCAGAGAGGAATAGGAGCACACTACCTTTCCTGTGGTTTTTCTGTCTTCTGTTGCATCCCTTTGAATGACTTACCTGTTGTTACCCACTTAAGAAGTGACTGATTGCCTGGGAACACAGGCCAGTGACTTGTGGTGATAACCCCAGTGAAAGACCGTTTTGATTGGGAGGGGGTGACAGTTCTTTGGTGTGAGAGTGACATTGAGCCCCTGTGCAGTGTGATTGAGTCATGACTGCAGCCCTTCTTCCAGGGCCCTGGATTAAGGAATCAGTGCCCCAGGTATTCAAACAGAATGTTTCCCTTTCACAAAAGAAACCCATTGCAGGAAAGCTCTTAACGATTATGCTGCTAAGCAAAAACAAGTCACACTTGAAGTGTTTGTTTAGTCTGAGTTCTCCATGCATACTCTCATCCTAATTGGGTTGTGTGGAAACTGTAGCAGGTGTGTTTGGATGGAAATGGGTAGAGGCGGAGGAGGTTTATATTTCAAGCAGTGAGCTATTAAAGAACCTCCATTTTGAGGATTCTGTCCTCACTCTCACTGTCTTTACCCAGCATCATTAATCATCTCCTCCTTGGGGAGCAGAGTAGTTCACTTTTGGCTCAACAAAGCTAAAATCTCAGGAAAGGACCCAACATTGTTTTCTGCATTTTCCAAACTTGTTGGAACTGGGTCAGAAGAGGTCACAGATTAAAAGTAACTAGGCTGCTATTTCAGCATACTACTTGTGATGATGTTTATTTTAATTGTTCTAAGAATTGAGTGTTTAGGAAACAGTTCCAAAAGAAAGACAAGAACAAATTATAAAGCTGATGGGTGTCCTTGGCCACTATTCAAGTCTTGAGTTGTACAAACACTTTTTATATGTTGTGAGCTGATTTTTAACTTTACTGAAATTTTTTATCTCTATATTCAAAGATGGGTCTGGCATAAAGTTTATAGGACTATGCACTTCCTTTCATTATTTCTATGTTTTATATTTCAAGAACAAAATAAATGGGGGTAGGGGAAGAAAGTCCTCATTTCTAATAAGACTCCAAGAAATGCAGATGCCACAGGCCACAGACCAAGTGGTAAGTAGCAAAGTTCTGCAGTATTTTCAAGGAAATGCTGCTCTGTTTAGCTAGGATCCTAACTCAGTAGGGCGACATAAATGCACAGAGCTTGATTAATCCAAGCCACTGCAGCCTTCAGTGTAAATACCAAATACACATCAGATAGACCAATTGAAGTAATTGTACTCATCTGCGTTTACAGGCAGTAGAACTTCATATATTGCTGGCGAGAGCATATTGCTATAGATTCCTAAGGAAATAGTTGGGTTGTATCTGATAAAAGTACAACAAAATATGCTGAAGCTGGCAGTGCTCTTTTGGGATTTGCTTCTATAAAGATACAATCATATGAGAGCTTTTCAGGGTTGTTTGTAGTGGTGGAGAAAGCAGAAGTCAGAATTTTCTTTAAAAGGAAGTTACGTAAATGCATTATGATGTAGCTGTTGTGTGAGTCACCTGGAAATGTGATGCCAAACTTTGGCCAAGATAAGGACAAAATGGAGTAGCTGGTGATTCATAATGTGGTCATAAAGGTTTGAAGCACACCTGTGAGGTTCCCAAGATGAACTTCTCCACTCCACTTAATATAAGGATGTATATAGGTTGATGGCTAACCTAGAATAACCAGTTACACAGTCTGGCTTGGGTAAATGATTAGAAGGTAGAATAAACCCTGCTGGATACACATAACAGAGTACAACTCAGCCATAAGGAAGGATAAATTTGAGTACTTGTAGGAAAATGGATGGACCTTGAGACTGTAATGCTAAGTGAAATGAATCAGACACAGAAGGCTAAACTGGTATGGTTCCCAAAGTATAAATAAAGAGCAAAATAAAAGATAGTTGATAAGAAACAGGGAGATAGATTTTTTGGAGATTGGAAGGGGATCTGAGGAAAGGATGAGATAGGAGCAGAGGGGAAGAAGTAAAATGGATCAAGATGTGATATGTTCCCCTCATGAATGCATTTAGTATGTATCATTAACATATACTAATAAATCAAAAAATGGAAAAAAAACCTGCTGGAAACTTTTTCCCAGGCTTCCCTGAACTTCAGATTTCTTGCACATAACATGAAAGTTCAAAATCCATATTTTGGGTAAATGAGAAGGACCCTGGGAAGTGGTGCCTAGAAGTCTTATCAGGCCCCTGGGGCTTTTCTGGACATTCATTTTCCTGCTGTGCCACATGCTTTCCCTTGGTTATAGCCTTTTGTCAATTTTTCCTGTGGAGTCTCATGAGTCCATTCAGTTATCTGACCTGTTGTAATTGTCACATCCACACAGCGGACTATTTTTCAAAAATGAGTTAAATTTCTATGATTTGTCCTTAAAATATTTAAGACATATTAAATGGAAAATCAAGTTGCATAGAAATAAGTTTTAAAAAGAAAAGGAGAGAAGGCAAGTATGTTCATGGTTGTTTAGAGATAGAGGTGTAAAGATGTAGGGTTAGTGCTACTTACTTTGAGAAAGTGGCAGTAAGGGACTGTCTGCTTTTCCTTTGTACACCTTTGTCTGTCTTGTCTTGTTGGAACATGCATGGATTTTGTAGTTTGATAAAAAAAAGTGTCATTGACTATATATTTAAAAGTTTCTCAGATTATAAATTTGTGCAGAAAATCAAACCACTTTTCCCAGTGTATCTCTTCATTAATAAGAGTAAAGTTTAGGTGGAGAGAGAAGGTACTGTTTGGGTGAAGGCAGAGATCTGAGAAAGGTCAGTTGGGGAAAGGTGGTGAGCAGGTTCAATGTGGAGAGAGAAGTGATCAGAGCAAGGTTGAGGGCAGTGAGCAAGTTCAGAAAATGGAGATAGGAAGCAAATCTGGAGGGCCATCCATCATGGAAAGTGAAGCAGATTCAGAGGACCACCCTCAGTGGTCTTCCATGAAGGCACCCCTGGCTTCCACCATCCTGAGTGGAGGAAGACTTCCTGACATGGGGTGTTGGGTCTGAGAATCCTGTCGTGGCACTTCTGTCTTGTTCACTGAACCAGAAGAGTGGGCCAGGGCTATTTTTAGACATGAACCAGCAAACATCCATGAAGTGGCAGCATTTCAAGGACTAGCTTAAATGAGGGAGCTAGAAAGGGTGGCCCAGAGCTGACAGCAGAGAATCAAGCCTGTTGGTGCATCTCATGAGTATATAACCATCCCAACTGCTTCACTGGGAACCTTTTTAGTAACTTACAAAACTGAGAATTCTATTTTAAACAACTGTTGAAATAGTTCATTGGCATTCTTTCTAGATAGCTATTTTTTATTCAGTTATAACTCATGTACCATAAAATACACCATTTCTATGTATGTAGTCCAGTGGTCCTTAGTGTATTCACAAAGTTATGTAGCCATCGCCATTGCCTCATTTCAGAACATTTTCATCACTCCAAATGTGTGCAGCTGGTTGGCCCCTGTTCTCCACTTCCTTGAGCCCCTGCAATTACTAATATACATTCTGTCTATGGATTTGTCCATTCCAGACGTTTTATATACGTAAGGTCCTACACTATTTGACCTTTCGTATGTGATTTCTTTCGGTGTATCTTCAGAGTTCTTCCATGTGCCCTCCATTCCTTTTTACTGCTAACATTCATTCCATTCAATGGATACACCACATTGTGTTTATCTGTTGATCGGTTGATGGACATGTGGGTTATTTCTGCTTTTATGAGCAACACTGTAGTACAAGTTTTATGTGAAATAGATTTTCTGTTCTCTTGGGGGTATATCTAGGAGTGGAATTTCTGGGTCATAAGGTTACCGTGGTTAACCTTTTAAGGAACTGACAAAATATTTTCCTCTACAACTATGTATTAAATGCCATGTGTATGTTGTTTTTAGCAAGCGATCTAGAAAGGCTGGGTTTTATCCTTAGTAAATCTGTGTTACTATTACTATGGCCACACATGATCCCAAACACAGAGAAATATTAGTGCATTTAGCAAGTGCTTATTGATGCTTTTGTGTTACTGTGTCATAACATTGGGAAACTACAGTGAGCAGGGGTTCCTGTCCTCATGGATCTTACAGTCTGGAAGAGGACATAGCCCTTCAGTCTGTCAACTAAATATATAGTAAAACTGGGACAAAAACACTGAAGAAAAAGTGCAGGGAGATCATTTAGACTTAGGCCTAATGGCGAAGGACCAGTTAGCCGTAGAATGTCTGAGAAAGTGGTGTTAGAACTGAGATCTGGAAGATTTATAGAAATTTAATGAGTGAGGGCCCAACAAAATGTGTTCTTGTCATGGAGACAGATGCAAAGGATCTGAGGCAGGACAGAGCCTGGTATTTTCACCACAGACAACATGGGAAGGGTGCAGAGGGAGCGGCAAGAGGTGAAGATGGGGAATCGTCAGGAGCTATAACCGCAAAGCCTTTGCATGGTACAGGAAATTTTAAAATATGGGCAGAACAAAACATTTTTACTAGTAAAAGCTATTCCAGATTTTTAAAAGAATTTTTGAATAACAGAAGAGTTTAAAAATAAAGAGATAAACAATGCGGCATATGAACATTATAAACCATCCCAAAATCATTATTGTATTCTTAACAAATAGAAATTAATGGGCTGAGGGGGCCAGGGATTTAGCTCAGTGGTTCTGCCGCCTGCCTCGCAAGCGCAAGGACCCAAGTTCAATCCCTGGTACCAAAAAAAAAAAAGAAATTAATGGGCCAAGGATTTAGCTCGGTGGTTCCCCCACCTGCCTCGCAAGCGCAAGGTCCCAAGTTCCATCCCCGGTACCAAAAAAAAAACTATTCTCAAGACCATAATAGTAAGTGAACTAAATCAGACACACAAGTTTAAATATTGCAACACAGGATAGTTGCTAGGAAGTAAGGAGAGTTTTTTCAAATGAAAAGGGAAATAAGAAATGGGGGGAGGAGGGAAGGAAGGGAAAAGGGATTTAAAAAGAAAAAGAATGGAAATAGAGCTTTTGCAAATGGAGAGGGAAAGAAGGATTGGAGGGAAGGGAGAAGAAGGGGCAAAAATAAAAAGAATTATGATGTGTTATGTACATGTACAAATTTCCCATGATGAATGTGATCATTATGTATTGCAAACATGAACTAATAAAAAAATACCCGAATTAACAAGTTAATTTAACAAAGTTACAGGATAACAGTCATTATGCAAATTTTTCTGTATACTAGCAGTGACTGGAAAGTGAACTAAAAGCATATAATTTATACTGTTAATAAAAAGCATAAATATCAGGAAATCTTATGAAGGACCCAGTCATGAGAAACATAAATAAATAGAGAGGTATAGCTTCTCCAATAATTGAAAAACTTGAGCCCCATACCAAATTTTAGGAGGGTTTTTTGCATTTCTTTTGTTTTGCTTGGGAATTGACAATTCATGGCTAGGGATGCTGCTTAGTGGTAGACCACTGCCTAGTATGCACGAGGCCCTGGGTTTGATCCCCAGCACACCAAAAAAAATGATAATTCAATTCTGAGATTTATGTGGAAATGCAAAGGATTTCAAATAAGCTAATATTACAAAACAATAAAGGTGGATGACTTACAGTACGTAACTCTAAAACTTGTCATGATATAACAATAATCAAAGTGGTGTATAATAGTATGAAGATAAGCAAATCAATTGGTGGAATAAATACAGACTCTAGAAATCAACTCCTTATAGATCTGTATTGATATAACGAGGTAAAGAAAAAGCTTTCAAACAAAATCTTATAATGTTGATGTAAAGTGCAATGCAAAAATACATAATTACTGTATGACGTCGAGTGCAGTCACCTTCAGTACCCGTGGGAATTAATTCCAGTATGATCCTCCCAAGATACAAAATCTTTAGATGCTCAAGTCCTTTCTATAAACTGGTATAGTATTTGCATATAGCCTAGTGCATCCTCTCAAATACTTTGCATCACCCTAAGATTATGTATAATACAATGTAATTACTGTTTAAACAATTATTGTACAATATTGGTTAGGGAATAATGACAAGCAAAATAGTCTGTGCATGTTCAATACAGACACAGAATTTGAAATACTTCTGTCCACAGTTTGTTGAATCTACAAATGCAGAACTTGCAGATACAGAGGGCTAATTGTACATGTAATGTGGTAACTAGCTTATACTTGCTTCTGGGGGATGGGAGGATGGATTGCAAAGGAGAATAAAGGATTGTTCTGCAGTTCTGTATCTGTTGAATGGTAGATTCACAGATGTTTACAATTCTCAAAACTCACTGAACTAAACACTTAATATATGTTCATTTTATGTTACACTTTAGTTGAAAACGAAAACCTCATGAGCATGAGCTCAGCGCATACTCTAAATAAGGGGAGCAGTCTAGGCATAAGAGGACAGGAAGCCATGAGTGTAGTGATGACCGAGGGAGCCTTCTATAACATGGTGGCCAATATTCTACCCTAGCCACATGTCATATGTGGGACCTGAACTCAAAGTTTCCTGACCTTCTGAGCTTTTCAGTTAAGCCTAAATTCTTAATTTTTTTTTTGCTCATAGACTCTTTTTGTTATTAAATATGTTATAATCATTGCTGTCATTCTTTTTTGACAAAACATTGTGTACATTGATGATATTTAACATTATGTTTTGGTATATACTTAGCCCTTTATATCTAAAGGGCCACATCCATGGATTCAACTAATCTTGGATGGAAAACAGTGAAGAAAAGAATTGTGTATGTACTGAACATGTGGTCATTATTCTCTAAATAATATAGTGTAACAACTATTTACATAGCATTTACATTGTATTAGGTATTATAAGTAATCTAGAGATGAAATAATCAAGCTTCTATCATAATTTAATAACAGCTTCTTTCATTTTTGACAGTAAACCAACCATAGAAAATTTTGCTCTTTTTGCATTATTATGAACCTAATGGTACAGATTTCTTCATGATGGCTTTATGTGTTCAAATCTTAAACTCTATTACTTCTCTGCTTGTGATGCTTTTTTTTAAAATAATGCTACTGTTGTGGTATCTGAAATGTGTGTAAGCTTGTCACTGCCCTTTTCGCACCATTTTTGTGTCTTTCTTCTGCAACCCAGACCAGTAATTCTCTGTGCACTGAAAGAAGCACTTGGTAATTTAAATGAGACAGTCCTCTGTTTGTGACATGTCATTGTTGAAGCTGAAATTGGTAGAAGTTTCTATTTCATTGTGTATTTTTATGTATCCTTGCTATCATGATTAGTTTTTAAACACGAAAAATTGCTACTAGCCACTTTATTAAAGCTATTCACTTAAAATGATCATTTTGTCAGGAATAGCCTTTTCATAGGTAGTATAAAATGTTCATGAAATGTCACATTTTCTCTTTCCAGTTTTGAGAAATGGTGCTTGGGAAATTGTTCACTGGGAAAAGGTATGCACTGCTTTTTATTTGTTCCAGGAGAAGAAATACATAGAGGTGTATCTAGTAGATGTAATTTTTAAATATAATATAAGCACATCTCAGGAATTCCACTGGTATGAAAATGTTTTAGTAAAGTTGTAAATATACATGGAGTCTTCAGTTAGTCATATCCATTTAATATTACTTTAAAAAGAAATACCAAGAACTTTTTGTTACTTTCATAGTATATTTTGAGTACTGTTTTCATAGATTTTATTTAACCATGAGCTGTTTTTGTGTTGTAATTTTTGTGTTAATCATCTACTGTCCAAATAAAAACAAGTTATTTCATATTTTCATATTTTACTTCAAATTCATACAGTGAGGGTAATGATTTTTGTATACAAATAATTCCTTTTAAAAAACATTTTTTAATGAACCAGAAATCAGTTCCGTAACATCAGAGGTCCATTTGCTTGTTGAACCTCCAACATGTTAGTGATTTGAGTCATAATTTAACAAATATTATCCAGGTGACCATTCTTTTCAGATTTCACTTTCAAAAGGTAAGCAATTATTACTCCCTTCATTCTGGAAGATTTAACCATTAGTTATCCACAAGTGACTTGCCTTTGTAACTTGGTAAATGGATTTTTGGAGGCCAGTCTATCAATGAGACCTTGTTTCCTGGAATTTTCAGGGCACTGGAAGTGTATCTCACAGGACAGTATCGTGTTAAAATAATAGAGGTATTACCCGTAGTCAGTTCATTTGCACCTCATTATTCCTTGGCCAGTTTAAGTTCATGCATTTGATTCTGCCTTATGATGTTCATAGTCACCTTGTGTCCCTGCAGGATAGGATCCCTTCTCAATGAGAAAGTAATTGCATTTTTGTTGATTTTTAAGTAAATGGCTAGAATAGAGACTGACATCTCTTTTGAATAGTTGAAAATTTATTACCGTCTCTTGTTTGGTCTTTGACATAAGAATAAAAAAGATGATAATACTTTGTGCTTTATTTCTATGAGAATCATCTCTGTTTTCAGCAGAGCAAAATAAAAGCCAAAATCTAAAGCACTTTCCTAGTAAGTTTCTTTTATGGCCTTTTCTGACACTTATGGATTTAAACATTTTAGAGAGAAGGCAGGTAGGATATAATCACATGATAAATTGAATTTACATTGTCACTACTGGGGTTGTCGGTATAGTTGACATACATGCACATCCTAACAAATTAATATACCAGTTTCTTATCTTCCTACCTAGACTGCTTGCTCAAAAAAGAAAGTCAGGATATAACCATCTGCTACCTCACTCTAAAATTAACTTTTGATACCTATTCTCCTAATATGCAGTCATTATTTCAACATTGTGTTACTTATACCTGGATTATTGTTGTCCATTTTAATTTTTGAGGAACAAAGTACTAGATCACCAGCCCTGGTTATCCCAAATGATACATTTTCAGTCATCTTAGAGAGCAGTACTAGAGGGATACCATTTAAAGTATTGGGGCCAGGGATTTAGCTCAGTGGTTCTGCCTCCTGCCTCACAAATGCAATGTCCCGAGTTCCATCCCCAGTACAAATAAATAAATAAATAAAGTGTTGCCCAAAGTCTTCTAGCTGAAATAAGCTGAAACTATTTAATAACTAGAATTAGATAATTAATTAGAATTAATAAAATTTGGTTCAGTGATTATTTCAACGTAAATATTCAAAAATTAACAGTATTCCTATGTTGACAGTTGCAAGTTAGCATAAGGGAAAAGAAATCTTATTCTCACTGATGTGGTATAAATTTTAAACATATTTGACGTTTGTAAAGAAAGCATCTGTACTTTAGGTATTAAAGATTCATATAAATATAATGATGTATTCCTTGAGAAATTAAAAATAAAACATCAGTTATTCCAAAATATTAATATAATCCCAGGGAAATTACTATTTTTCTCAAGCATTGACTAGATTATTAATCTGATTTTCAAAAATAATCAGTTGAGGAAAAGTAAAGAATATTGTGCTAGAATAAACTGAACTTAAAATGGAAAGAAAAAGTTATTAAAACAGTGTCTGTTTCAAAAATAGTCATTGATGGCTAGAAAGTATGATAGAATTAATATAAAAGAAAATCCAGTGCCCTGAAATGAAACCTGTTTAATATTTGATAAAAGAGGCCAAAATAATTGGTAAAATGATTAATTAATGATTATAGAGTAATGATTAATTAATAATTAATGATTATAGATTAGCAGTTTCAAGAAAAATACTTGAATATATAATTTATGTCTATGCCACCACGTATGTTAACATAAATTCCAATTGTCTAAAACAATCAACTATGTTAGAACATTGTTTTTAAAAAAGCATACAAATAGAATAATGATTTTACTAAGTATTTGAAGCTCTCAGACTTAAGCAATTTGATTATATAAATTTTAAAACAATTGCACAGCAAAAGCTACCATAAATAACTGGGCAAGATATGTAAAACGTCCACACCCAATAGGGCAAATGATTGAGATCATTGTTATTTGGATAAGAAATAAGAGTTGGCAATAAGTAAGAGGAAATATAATAAGGAAGCAGACAAGGTATATTAGTCAACCTAATAATAAAAGTGAGAAATTTAAACAAAATGAAGTCTCATTTGCTGTGTTTTCAATAAATAAAAACAAACTCACTTGTATTTCAAAATTTTTATTACATATTTCATGTACATATTATCATGGATTAGCAGTTTAGCTATTTATATTAAGAACAATAAAAAGGGGATTCTGGGAATTTATCCCAAGAAAATAATTATAAAGTAGGAGAAAAACTTTACATTTATAAAAATGTTTAGACATTAATGTATTTATAATAAATTAGTATATGTGAGACACAATAGGAAAACATTTTATAATTCTGTACTCTTGTATATTGTATGACAAGTAACTATTGTGATTTTGCAAGCTATGACAATACACAGACACAAAATGATACTAATTATTCAGCAGATTTTTAGTGTGTATCCCAAGCAGTGAGCACATAGGAGGAAGCAAGACCTATCAGGGCTCCTGGGTCATAAATTGATAGATGAAAAGAACAGGTATACTGAGATATCAGCTGTGATTTTTTTTTTTTAAATGGTGTATTTAACAACTGGACAGGCACAAAAGCAGGGTTACTTGTTGCATTAGCCTGATAATTGTGACAAATCTTTTCCTTGGCTATGTAACATTTTGTACAAATAAAATAAAATCAATAAACCAAAGCCTAGTGCTAATATGAGAAACCTTTCTCTCTCTGCCATTCCAAACGTGTGGCCACTGTGGTTGCTTTTGAATAGGCCTCTGAGGACCTGCAAACTTGCAGGGCACATATCTTGTCATTCATAGCTAGGCAGACTTCAGGCCTCAAACATTAATTCAGTTCATCCCTCCAGTTACTGCCCTGAAGTATTTTCCTATTGCAAAATATTAAGTTTCAAGAATTTAATTTTAAAAGAAAGTATTTTGATTAGAAAGCCCCACTTAAAGAATTGCAACTCTACTCTTGAATTGTAAGCAGCTTGCTTCATTACCCTCACCACCAAGATTAGTTCTTTATATTAAGATGCAGCTGAGACTGCAGGTTTTTGGGATACAATGCAGGTAGAGAATTCAGATGAATAATGTTGAAATCAATACATTCTTCTGGCTTAGTTGAAAGGCATGACATGCTGGGTTGTATGCATGCATGAAAGTCAACTGTAAAGTTGCTTTAATGTGTGAAATTTCCACCATGAGTTGCACTTCTTTGGATTAAGACTGTATCTCAAAAAAATCTTCCAGGCATGGTGGCACACACCTGTAATCACAGAACTCTGGGAGGACTGGGAGGATGAAGCAGGCAGATTGCAAGTTCATACCCAATCTGGGTAACTTAGCAATTTAGTGAGAGACCCTATCTCAAAATGAAAAAGTAAAAGCTGTGAATGTAGCTCAATGCAAAGGCCCTGGGTTCATTTCCAAATACTGGCCCCCCTAACTCCCTTAACACAAATAGAAATATTCTGGGACCTAGAATTGGACATAGTTTGATTTTTATAGTCATTTGTACTTTGATAATATTTCCCTTTTTCTTAATTCTCACTGCTAATATTAGTGTCTTAAGAAAGTTCAAGGTAATGGACCAAACACTCTTGTATTTCTATGGTCTTCCCTTTGGTATTTTGGGGTTGAAACTGCTTTGTCGCAATGTTCCTCCAATTGGGATATGTGGTCAAAGCCTTTCTGCCATCTGGGCCTTTTTTTGTCTGTATCTCTTATGCTGGAAAGGAGCTCAGAACCAAAAAGGGAAAAGAGGGGCTTGGACATCTTTGAGAAATTGATTGAAAACATAGGCAAATAAGGGTCCTGCTTTCTTCAAGCAATGCAGCACCTACTTTGGCACTTGGTGAGTCCTTAGTACCCACTAGAGTGACTACATTGTACAGTATGAGATGTTAATACTTTCTTCAGTTTAAAATCAAAAGTCCTTTTGTCTTACAGTAAATAAAGATATTGGAAAGCAGTGGCATCAGTTAGGGATTTTTGTAAGTCTTATCAGTTAACTCCTAACCCTATGATGTGCACAAATGTGGTCCCAATTTAATGAAGCATATAGTTTAATTGGAGAAGAAACATTAACATACACTAAGTTGTGAAAGAACAATTAAATGGTAACCTGAGTAACATTCTAAATGCCATGATTACAAAAAATTTATGTATTATCATTGTGTCAGTGAGTGCTATCAGAGTATTATCATAACATTATTTTAAAGTCCAGTTTACATTTATACCTGCAGTTTTAGATTTTCCTATTTGCACATTTTTAGGTAGAAAATGTTTGATTCCAAAGTCCTTGACAGTTTGTCCACTTCAGATAGTCCAAACTTCAGATTTCAGCTAAATCATTTTGAATCAAGGAATCTTGACTTTTGCCACCTAGGTAATAAATATACATATAAGAGACTAGAAGACATCTCCCCCTCCTCTTCCTTCCAGTATGTGAAATAGAACAGAGTGGGCTCTCTGCAATAGTTTATTACGAGTTCCACTAAGGATACTTTCTTTCCTTTCCCCCAATAAAATAGTCTTTTAGAATTCAAGAAAAAGTAGAGAGTGGAAAAAAATTAAAAAAGGCTTTCCTTTCCTCTACTAGCTGCAGAAACTTATTTTTAAGTTCATTTGTCTATTAAGAGAGAGAGCAACATTCACCATGTAATGGGAGTGCCACCACTGTGACTTTGATCACCTTAATTAATAAGCCAGGTTGTTTCTTAGTCATTTCCCAGAAGCTTTGTGATAAATCTGACACTTAGATTACTTCTGTTTCTGACCATAGTGCATGTTTAGTTTGTCTTCACATCATGCTCAGAAAAATGCTAACAGATAGTAAAATTTAAAAATCTGTATTTTTAATTTGAATTACAGTGATCGTTTCAGTAAATTTACTTACACAAAAGTCAAGTCAGATATGAGTGTGTGTCTAAGGTTTTCCACCTACCAATCCTGAGCAAATAGCTTAGAATCGCAAACTAATTTTCTTCCTTTCTAAATTATGTATTACAACTAATACTTGCTTTTAAAGCTCATTGTGAAAAGTAATGATCACATATATAATATTCTCTCCAGTTGTGTTGAAATTTCCTTAAGTAGCATGAAGATTTCAGTTGGTAAAAATCTTCCTTTTTTTTTTTATGTCAAAGAGAAAGACTATGAGAAGTTGAGATGTCTATTAGATAGATGGGATCGATTGATTTTCTTAAGATAAGTTGTACAGCACTAATAAAACAAAGATGCACCATTCATCTCTTAAAATATTGCCTGATTCCTGGCCTCACTCAGATAATTTTATGCCATTTTGTGAAGATCAGTAGTTCTTATCTGCCAATAGTCATTTTTTGTAGTATTTGTTTTAATACAATGGGTTATATATTTGTAACTATCTTTCCATGCAGATAATTAACCAATTCCCAGTTTTCTTTCAGGTAAATGTTGGAGATATAGTTATAATAAAAGGCAAAGAGTATATACCTGCTGACACTGTACTTCTCTCATCAAGGTAGAGATACGTACTGATGCTCAAACAGTGTAGAGGATGGTTTCTCTACCCTGCATTGACCTTGTGATTTCTCCAAGGAAATAAAGAATAAACGAAGAATTTTAAGCCTCTTTAATGATTTTTAATTAAGCATTTAAAACTTGATTGGACTTAAAGGCCGCTTTCATGTTTGCCATATAGAATAAATAGGTGCTGTATAATTCAAAAGTTATAATTACAGTTGAGAGCCTTTTCTTCTTTGAATGTGTCCAGATCCATGTGTGTGGACCATTACCACTTTTTAAGGTTTCATGTCATTTATTTCACATCATCCATGGACTGGGTTCTGTCAGTTTTATCTTTCAATTCTTCTTCATCATAAATTCCTTTATGATGCATTCATATATCCCTGTAAAATTTCCTGATTCTTATGGTGAACTGGTACAAGAAAATGGATGAGTGATTTCTTTTTCATCATCATACCTTTTGAAATGCCATCCTCTTTCAACCAAAAGTAATAAAGTATTTTGCTCTTTATCTCAAGTTCTTTGTGATACTGAATTTAGATAATTTTCATTCTACTCATATTGAAGTCAGCCATGAATTAGTATTCAGAACATATGGCACAGTTACCCTTTAAATAATGTGATTTTCAAATGTTTTTAGGTTTTAAAACTGTAAAACTAGTCCTAATATAAACTAATAAGAAATGTTTTTAATATTTTAGAGGTTGTTTATCATCATTTCCTTGGACGGTTTTATTTGTAAATTCCACATATAAATATGGACAGTGTCCTTTTTTCAAAATCTATTTAATCAGGTCTTGATTTAATGTGATTGGATTCACAAGTTAGTGAAATGTAATTGAGCAAATAAGAATTACCTATATATCTATAGTAGTATATCTGTAAGCAGTTGAAATAAATAGAGGTGGGTTATATTTCTATATTTTAAGATTGGCATCTTTTTGTACCATGTACAAATTTATTTTTGTTTTCAGAGAGATTAATATGCATGTTTTCAAATCACCCTCTCTGTTCTTAGTTTCATTTGCTTGTAATTTTGCCATGTAGGTTTCTAACACTGATGTAAAATTTACTGCCTGTACTTGACCATGTGTGAGCAAGTTTAAGGGTGAGCTTATTATTACCATCATCTTAGGTCCTGGATAGAATCAGGCATTACAGAGAGTCAGAAAACTCTGGTTTACGAGTCAGAAAACCAGGATTCTTATTGTAGCTTGGTGATTTCGAACAAACTGCTTTAATTCTCAGGCCTTACTTTTATGAACTTGCACTGAGGAAGACAGACTAAATAAACAAACCCTAGTATTCCCCAATTCTTTTTGTTTTGTTTTACTTTCAGAGAAAGTAAAAGTTCAATAATTGTACTAGATGATGGACCATCCAGATGTTTCTATATAAGGAAGGTCAAAATGATATTAATATCTTCCAGCAATTTAAAAAAAGTATTGACATTTTCCTGATTGAAGAGACATTACCGTAGAACCATATACACTGAACCACTAATTACAGCATTTCTTTTTCTCTGTTAAAAAAGTGAAGATAACTGTCTACCCTGCCTTGGCTATACATTTAATTATTACTTGAAATTTTTCAAACTATTTGTCATCCTTTTCTATCCAGTTCCAGAAACTCCCCAGCAAGCTCTGTGCTTGTAGTATTTGATGTTCACTAGTAAAGTCTATGTACATTTTCCCAAATGTGAAAAATTCTAAAATCTAAAACACCTATGGTCCCAAGCATTTTGGATAAAAGATAATCAGCCTTTTTTCCTAAATGTTAGAGCATTTTGTACAAGATATGTTTTCTAAACTTTAAAACGTTTCCTGGTGGCTATCAATATTGTTAGATGAAAAGTTTCTGTATCTTAATATTCACAGTAATTAACTTCTTCCTTTCTTTTAAAAAAGATTATCTGATTCATTACTTTTGGTTATTTAGTGAGATTCACAGTATAGTATAAATATTGTGCTATTTGGCTAGCATTTCTACCCAAGTTACAGAATACTACCTTTCAATTGGTTTTTGTTTGTTTTCCTTGAGGGATTTCTGCATTACTTAGCTCTTTTGAACCTATGTTAACCTTAAGAATTAAGTAATAGCTTTTATTATTTAACAGGAAGAGAAATTTTCACTTTGTCTCCTATTTAGCCACTTAACTTTAATGATTAAATTAAGTTTGGAATTTTTCTAATTTGTTTATTATGCCACAGTATCCACTATCAAAATAAGTGCATGGTGATTTTCACCTACAAGTGGATACCATTAACATTAAGAATAAAAAGCTTTATAATACTGAATTTTCAGTTTTGTCAGTTAGTAATCATTAATAATGCATCTTCTCTGAGATAGTTGTGAAATTAAAGCACAAAAATGGTTGAACGTTATTGTTTCATTGATTTTCATTTTGAAATGGAGAAGCTGAAATTTTAGCACAGACCAACTAATTCACTTATGTCAAGAAAATATAAGATACAGTAAAATAACTCAAGCTGATAATTCAAGTACAAATAGTCTCTTGGTATGTTATGTCTGTCTCATACCCTTGCTGAAAATTTTTCTTTGAATTTGAAGGCTCACCCCCCCACAAAAAAAGGATCACAATAACATAGACTTTCATTATTAAATAACTCCAGTGGCTCCAATTATGCCTTCTAACATCCTAAGATTTGTATCTGTGTGATTTGCATTAAAGTTAAGAAGATACTTACGCAGTTTACTTTGAAAATGTTTTGGAATCAGAACATCTTTAACAAAGTTTTTTTTATTGTGTATAGATAAGGAAGTAGTATAGAAGACTTTGTTTTTCAAAATCCTAAAATAACTTCCTTGATTATTTCTTTGCTTTTTCAGGTAGGAACGAGGATACAGTGTACGGCATGAGGTTGAGGAATTAGGAAAAGGGATCTATAAGATAAAGAAAGTAGCTTTCTATAGGAAATGCTTTTATTTCATTTGATAAGAAATGCTTGTATGTAAACTTTAAAATTTGAAGATTTTCACAATAGAAATTAGATATTAGGCTTAAAGGCAGATAAATAATCCTTAAATATTAAATATTTTTTTATCTTCAGACCTGATCAAAATAAGTTTTGAAAAAAATTGGCATTTGACATTTTTATTAACATGTATTATTTTCTATAATAATTTCAAACCTTCTGTCTCTTTTGTCCATTTGTTTTTTTCTCTGTTATTCATTTTTTTCCCATTTTAATTATTTCAAACTGGGACATGTAGGTGGCAGTAGGGGAGATAGTGAAAGTGACCAATGGGGAGCATCTCCCAGCAGATCTCATCAGTCTGTCCTCAAGGTCAGAACACTGAGCTGTACAGGATATGTGTATGTGGGTCCTCACCCTAACCCAGAGAACAGTGGCACTCAAATGTGGTTGAGTTCTGTGTCTCTTCCTTTAAAACACAAAACATTTTTTATATATTGGTGATGGACATTTCACAGATGTTTTAAAGGCATTTTTATGAATGTCTTATTGGATGTTTGTCCTTCCGTCGGGCAGATTTAGCTCCTGTTGTTTTAACAGGAGTCCAAGAGGCATGCCTGTAAAGTTAGATTTTAATATCTTCTGCATCATTAATATATATTCATATTTAACAGCATGCCTCCGTACTAAGATTTAACCTATGATCTTGCCATGATATTGTTTTAAACAGTGTTAATCTTTTCATGAACCAGTCATTGAAAATTGATTACATTTTCTTATTTTTATGTTTTAAATTTTCTACACATTCTGTAGAATCCTCCCAGTGATTATGACTATAATTTGGGCTTGTATAGGGTTTACAGAGGACCCCCTGCACAAAGCTGGATGTTGTACATTTTGTACCGCATGCTTTGGGATCAGTTTTTATCCCACTTGTAACTTGTGACAACGTGCACGTTACTGTGATAAATTTCAGCTGTCTACTAGTGTCTGTATTGTGATATGCATCTTGTTTCATTTTTCCACTTACTAATCAAAAAGCCTGCTTTGCCTTTCTGACTGTAGTTTGTGTTTGAGATGTCATCATAATTTGCTGGAATATTTATAATCTAGCATGATTCTTGACTTCTTGCTGCCTTTTCACAGCACTGTTAAGAACTGCTTCCATCACAGCTGTCTTAATTGATTATTAAGAATATTCTGAATATGAATACATATTTTATGTGTCCCACTTCAAATAGAAGTCAGCCATTTAAACTTCCAACTTCTTTGCCATTTAAAGTCCTAGAAAATTTGCTTTGTGAAAAAAAGTAATAATAAGTAGAATTAGAATGTTATTCTCATTTTAACATGAGACTGGCCTTGGTTAAATATATTAATCAATAAAATTTTACTGTTAGAATATGGAATCAATATCATTAGCATTTTGTCATTATGCTTTTGCTATTAGAAAATGTTTTATAATTTTATTAATCATTTATTGCAAATTATACATAAGCAAATTACAAATTGGGGCCTTTGCTAACACTAAATTACCACTGTGAAAGTGATTTAAAAATAAAATTTTTAATAACTGATAGAGTGAAAATATAAATATTGGAAGACTTCCCCATTTAGGAAAAAAGTAACAGCCTTTATGAAAGAAAGCCTCTAGAGTAAATGGGAGAACTTGCAAAGTTACTTTTGAATGAATCTGAAATATTTTATTACTGTCCATGTATATGAATAATTTTCACAAATTTTTGGGCCATGAAATTAAGCTAAATTCTCATTTCTGAAACTTGGAATAGTCTGTTTTATACATGTACAAATTGGAAGTTGATTAGAAAATTCCAGGTGTTTATGACTTGCAAATTTCCTTCTTTTTAGCTTTGTGTGCTGAGGCTTATTAGAAATTACATTCATAGTTACTTATATGGTATTCATGTTAGACTTATTTTGTAACCAATTGCTAATGAAATGATTGGTTTAACTTCAGAATACTTTTCCACAAAGCAGAGGGTCCAGTTATAGAGTTGAACCACACACTCACAGATCTGTGGTTGCTGGTCAGTTGACATCAGCATGGGAAGGGACATATATGACAGTCTAGGGAAGTGGTGGTGAACCTATGACACGTGCACCTCAGTGGGCTGTTTGTATCATTAAAAGTTCTAACAGGTTCACCATCGCTGGTCTAGGGTATGGCACCTGTGTTAAAACTGGGGAACACAGACCCCTCATACCACTGCACACCAAGTTGCACTAAAATGCTCTGGTGGGAACCTGTGAAGAGAATCGACTAGGTTCAGGGCAAGGAGCAATATGGCCAAGTTGGCTGATTTTAGTTTTAGCTTTTCTTGTCCTCAAAAATCTCTCAAATAACTTTAACAAATAAGGAGGATAGGAACTAGGAGGAACAACAGAGAACAGTATATATCCACTTCCAATGTAAAATATATTCATGTGTCTTTTAAAAGCTACTGTAAATTTTTTTGTGTTTTGTGGTCCATATGACCCTATTCATCATAGTTAAAAGGATATTTAAATGCAAGTTTGTAGAAGTAGCAATCTGGAATTTTCTAATCACTTTGCTTAGCCAATTTACATGTGGGCCATGAGTTTGAAATCTCACTTGATATCTCTGAGCTGAAGATAAATGTGGACACAAGCTTCTTTACATTTCAGACACAGACTGTGTTGTGTCTATATGGATGAACAGTTTAAAAATAATATGACAAATCTACTCACTTACATTATCTTGAAGACCATTACTGAGTGTTGTCAGGAAATTGCTTTTGAATCCTGGGCAGAAAGCTGATCCATGAATTGTCATGCATGGGTTCTGTCTCACAGTATCTGGCTGTTAAAATGAAAATCATCAAGAAACAAGGTGACGATAGCTTTGTCTAGAACAGTGGTGGCAAACCTATGACACGAATGCCACAGTGGGCTGTTTGTATCATTGAAAGCTCTAAAAGGTTCACCATCACTGGTCTAGAACAAAGACTTTGGTGAGTTTGAGCATTTAAATAAGTTACTAGTCTTGCTTTCCTTCCCCCACTAAATACTTGTGTTTCTCAATTCTAAACAACAGTGAGCCCCAGGCCATGTGCTACATTGAGACATCAAACTTAGATGGTGAAACAAACTTGAAAATTAGACAGGTAAGTTATAATAGAGATTCATATAATCGTTCAGTTTTATTACATGGAATCAAGAGGTTCATATAATCGTTCAGTTTTATTACATGGAATCAAGCTTTTTTTTAATGTTACTGCTTCTTAATGTTACTGTCCTGAGTTGAGTAATTCTTTCAAATAGTTTCTCATTGAACCACTGTGAAGAGATTTCATAAACTGCTATTGTTAAGTACTATGGGGAACTCGTATTTGCTTGCCTGATTAAATATGGCCCATCATACAAAAATTATAATATTTTAAATTGCTTCATTAATAGCTAATGTTTGGATAATGTTAAAACAGTAGTTCTACATGTTTTGACATGTGTTGGCTTATTTTCTTATTCACCTGTCCCAAATTATTATTTGGCTTTGCACATTGAAATTTGTACTTTCTCTTGCTATTCTGAAAATCTCACTCCTCTTGGGAATTTATAGTAATGTAGATTTCTATAACTAACTTCTACCATTCTTAGCAGAAGAAAAACTGTCAAGTTTTTATTTCTAAAGTTTTAAAAGAGACTTTTATACAAATATGTGCCTTAGGTTCTAGGTGAGTGATAAAAATGGCTGGGGGTGTGGTAGGGCTGGAGTGTGGTGAACTGGATCAGTACAGGGGGCCTGGGCTTTGACCCAGGGAGAGCGGCTGTGCTCCACGCCCCCACTTCTAACTAGACAGAGCAAAGAACTGTTTGGGACTTTTCCTTCTTAATAGAAAAAAAAAGAAGGAAAAAAAGAAAAAGAGAAGGAAAAAAGAAAAACCATCTTGGAACACAGATTATGTTTCATCTCCTTTTCTAGATTCAGCAGACTGAAAATGTATAGTGCTAAATATTTTGATTTTAGTAGTGAATTGTTCTTGGGAGTTTACTTCAAAATATCTTTGCAGACTACTTATAGTTTGTTTAGAACTTTTACAAAAGCTAGAAACTTGTTGGAAAGGAAAATATCCCTAAATTATGATTTGACAGAGTATTGTATAAGGGGAAGGAATTGCTTATTAAATAATGAGATCCCTTAGATCCTAAGACCTGGACCCACCCAAACACAACTTATTTAATATATTTTTTGCTTATTTAAATACTTTTAACAGGGCTTACCAACAACCTCAGACATCAAAGACATTGACAGTTTGATGAGAATTGCTGGCAGAATTGAGTGTGAAAGTCCAAACAGACACCTCTACGATTTTGTTGGAAATATAAGGCTTGATGGACATGGGTATGTAAAATCTCACGCTTCATGGTTGTCATATATTGCTGAATGTCTTTCTTCCAAGTCTGGGTACAGATTATTTTCAAGTTTGAATATACACCATGTTTACATATAAAACATGTCTAAATTCCAACCTGAATTTCTTTTGTAAAACTGCTGGATGTTAACCCTGTTTGTGTGGTATAACTAAAGATTTTCCAAGGATTTCTGCCAACATAGTAATTGAATATTTTCAAGGATATTCCAGGCTTCTGGCACATTGTGGCTTTTTCTTCCACCAAAATACTTATTGGCTTAACTGTCTAGTCTTCGTGGTCTGAATCCTTTCCTGTGATCTGTAGATGTCTCGAAGAGTTCACACTCTACCTCTAAGTGTTCATTGTACTGTATAATTTCTTATCTCCTTAGTGTAATTCTGTATGCTGTTTTCTAGGCCATGTTATCTGTAGTCATTGTTGTTGCCTGCTTCATGTCTTTCTCCTTTTCTTTCCTACTACATCCCTTATTGATTCAACCAGCATTTAATATACATCTGGTGGATTAGGCCCCTTATACATTTAAGGAGACAATGATGAACAAAGTAGATAAATACAGTGGACACTTAACTTAGGAACTCGATCACTTCCTGAGGACTGGTTGTAACTTAGTTTGGTTGTATGTCAATACAGCTGAGATCTAGGTGTTTACCTGGTTACATGCTATAGATAGCAAGAGGCAGATGAATCTTCCATTAACCTAATTAACCCAAATTGTTCATATGTCAGGCCAGTCATAACTTGAGAATCCTCTGTATTCCTGCCCTGTGTTTTAGTTGGTTCAGACCTCTATATCAGAATACCTTAGACTGGGAAATTTTTAAACAGAATTTTATTGCTCACAGTTCCAGAGGCTGGGAAGTCCGAGATCAAGGCACTAGCAAATTTGGTGTCTGGTGGGGACCTGTTCTTCATGGATAGTATGTGCTTCTATTCTCACATAATGAAGGGCCTCTGGCCTTCATAAAAGCATGAATTCTTTTCATGAGGGCAGAACTTTCATGACCCCAGTCATCCCCAAAACACTTAACCAGTAAATTAGTTTTTAATTTACAAATATTGGGAGACACAAATATTTGTACCATTGTATCTTGTTAGCTTGTCTTCTTGTAGTAGAGGAAGAGTGTATTAGTCAGCTTTCCTGTTGCTAGGAGAAAAATACCTGACACAATTTAAGGGAGGAGAGGTTTATTTGGCTCATAGTTTCAGAGGCTCAGTCGATAGTCAGCTGACTCCAAACAGGAACATCATGGAGGAAAAGTATGGCAGAACAAAGCCAGGAGGTAGAGCAGTGCAATAGTGCCAGAGAAGAAGGGGGCAGAGACTAGATACAGTACCCAAAGTCATGTTTCTGTGACCATCTAGACACAACTGGCAGTGCGCTTTACTTATCTAGGCAGTTCTCAAGCCAATCAAGTTGACCCTTTAGCGTAACCACCAAAAAGGACAAAAAACAAGATGATAATTTTTTTTTTTTTTTTGGTACCAGAGATCGAACCCAGGTCCTTGTGCTTGCAGAGCAGTCAGCAAAACCACTGAGCTAAATCCCCGGCCCAAGATGATAAATAAGAAAATTCCATCCTATATTAGAAAACAATAAATACTTTGAAAAAGATAGATTAAGATAAAGAGAGTTTGGGAGTCCTTGAGAGGGAATCACGCTGAGTGGTTGTAGTGAGCCCCACTGAGAAGTAAACATTTGATCAATGATGAGTAGGAGGTGAGGAACTTTTAAACACTTGCATATGTGGAACAAAAGAATTCTAAACACAAGAACGAGTCAGTACAGATTATTTGTAATATCATTACATTATCTTAAAGTGTGAAAATGCCTGGAGTAATTGTAGAACGTTTGAAAAACCATTAAGGTTGGAGAGATGTGATCAAGGAAAAAAGTACTAGGGGAAAGGCTGATAGATAATAATTGACCAGATCATATAAAGCTTTGTAGGCCACTGTGAAAGTATATTCTAAGTGAAATGGGTGGGGATCCATTGGAGGATGTGGAGAGAGGAAGAGCAACAGTTCAGTTTTGGGCTTAGTATGCTTATGATGTCCAAACAGAGGTGGCAAAGAGGTAACTGCATATATATCTGAGTTTGGGGTGGAAGCCTGGGATGAAATAAATTTTGGAATAGTTGGAATAAATACATATTTAAAGCTGTAGGACTGGAAGAAATCAGAAAGTAAAAAGGCATAGACAAAAAATTAAAGATCCATGGACTATCCCAAGACTGTCCAACATTAAGAGTTTAAGAAATGAAGAAGGACAAGTGAGAAAGACTAAGACCAAGCTCATGGCTTGGAAACTACGAGACAGTGAAGAAGCTGTACCATGCAGAAGTGGAGGCACCAGATTAAGTCAAATGTGGCTGATGGTCAAGTACGATGAGTCTGCACAATTGGGTTTAGCAAGTGGAGACCTTTGAGTTTGATTAGAATAGGTAGCACCCTATGAGAGTGAGTTCCAAATCACGGAAGGAGTTGAAAATAAGAAGTGTAGACTTCTTTTTCAAAGAGTTCTATTACAAAGGGGAGCAAAGAAATGGGAAGGAGCTAGGAAGAAGAGTAGGATCTTTCCTTTTTTTCTTCCCTTGCTTTGTTCCCTGCATTCTCTACCTTATTTACCAAGCATTTGTAGTATCCAACTAAATGTCACCTTGATGTACTAGCTCAACTCATCAGCCTGGAACAGCACTTTCATTGTCTTATAATTGTCTTTATTTATTAGAGTGTTGGAATTTTAGAGGATATTTGAAAAATATCCTGTACTTCCATCCTTACTCAGATCCACCAGAAGCTGTCCTGTAATCTTTAAAGTAGTTGTTGCTCTAAAATTTGCACAGAGTGATCTTTCACTGAACATATGGTTATAGACTAATGATAGATTTGGCCATTTATACAAGTAATGTTTCTTTAGTCTGACATTCCTAAACTGGCCAGCTTCCATTTCTTATCAGTTCCCTATTAAATTGGTGCCAAGTAAATTGGTTCTGTGAAGGAGAAATTGTGTATTGATATTGCCAAGATTTCAGATACAGATAGAAATTATATTATATAATAAAGCATATATAATATGCTTTATTTTATATGAAAGGTAGAAATAGATTTTCAAAACCTTTGTTTCTGGAATGCATTTGGCTTTGACCGTGATTACCATAGCTCTTGAAGACCCTTTCAAGTGAGTATACTTTGATTCCCTTAAGGTTGATGATGACCGTGATCTAATGCCAGAAGTTTTGAAATTCCAGCTGTGGTGAAAACTAATCATAACTCTTCTTGAGGCTTTGTAATTAAGAAGGAGGAAGTTTTGCCAGACATAGTGGCACATGCCAGTGATCCCAGCACTCTGCAGGGCTGAGGCAGGAGGATCACAAGTTTGAGCTCAGCCTGGCCAACTCAACAATTTGGCAAGACCCTGTCTCTAAATTAAAATTAATTAATTAATTAATTAATTTAAAGGGCTGAGAATGTAGCTCAGTGGGAAGGCCAAGTTCACTCCCCAGTAACACATATGCACCTGGTAGTATGGTTTGGTTTTGAAGAGTTTGTATCAATTTCCATCCAGTCCTTGCCACAAATGCTGAAGCGACAGTTGCTATATATACTCCGTTGGATAGGTGAGAAGCAGCAAGCATAAATGTGCCCTAGAACATAGTCCAGTAACTTCTCAAGAACTTTGTGGAAACCTTTTAGTTCCAAAGCCCCTGCTATCTTTGAAGTGCATCCCAAATCTTCAGGTACATATAAGAAGTGCTCTCTAGATATGATTTGTCCCCCAGAGGATCCTGTGCTAGAGGCTCAGCCCCCGATGTAATGGTATTGAGAGGTTGTGGAACCTTTAAGAAGTTGTGCCTGGGGAGGCAAAAAGGTCATCAGAAAGGTTTAATGCCCACCCCCAGGAATGAGTTAGGTCCAGTGGCTCTGGATTTGTTACTGCAAGGATCAGTTATCAAGTCAGCTGCTCTGATCACTCTTGCATGCACTTCCACCTTGTGATCCCGTAACAGCAGCTGTGGGAACTTAGACTTTTCAGCCTCGAAAACTGAGCCAAAATTAACCTTTTTTTCTTATAAAATACTTGGATTTTTTTTTTTATAGTCACATGAAATGAGCTAAGATAGTTTCCTATCCAAATATGCGCTGAAAGGATACTGTTGTGCATAATGATAGTTTCCATTACTTTGTCCTTTCTCTAAATTGAAATACACTATTTCCTAGGAATTCACTCAGGTGCTGCTCTTACCCATCTGTGTTGATTGATTTCACCTAAGCCAGTAGAGTTCCTATAGTCCTGAGAGAAGGTCCAGGGCCCAGGCTGCTGCTGATCTTTGAAGCCTGCTGGACCCCAGGCTCATTTGGCCTTCAGTGACAAAGAATTCTGTGTTCTCTGTACACCTTTCTTGGGAAATCTTTTTTTTTTCTAGAAGGTTTTTGAAAAATGTATTTTCTTTATATATGACTCCCCACTCACCCCATATTGTGATTGAGTCCAGGACCTTGCACATGCTAGACACCACTGAGTTGCATCCCTAGTATTTTTAAAATTTTAAGACAGAGTCCAAGTAAATTTACCCAGGCTAGCAACCTTCCTGCCTCAGTCTCCTGAATAGCTGGGAGTACAGGTGTACACTACCATGACTAACTACGTTTTTATGTTTGTTTTTTAAATGAAGACTTAGTAATAGGTACACTAAATTTTGTATGTTACATGTTATGGCTTGTGTCTTGATGTCCCCACAAAGCCTCATGCCATCATAGGTGGGGCTTTTTCTGAAATTGATTTATAGTGCAATGCTAGGCTCAAAGGCAGTGGGATTGAGGGTGTGAGTGCTACCAGCCCTAAGTAATCTGCATTACTTAGGGTCAGAAAGATTCTGTTGAGGGCCCCTCCCCCTTCCCTTGTTGCTTTTGCTGTCTTCCTTCACCGTGAACTGTTGCGCCTCTGGCACCCTGCCTTGGAGCCAGCCAATTATGACTGTAAGCCAAATAAACCTTTCCTCCTTTAACTTTGGGTGTCAAGTATTTTGCCTCAGCAATGAGAGAAAAGTAACTAAGATATTACATTTCCATCAAGTAACCCAATGTATCTGTCAGAGCATTGTGCTCTTCTGATATCCTTGAATGAGTTTGAATCACCCAATAACCTATCATAGAGGCCTAGAGAAAACCCAGTTTGAGTCTTACTCGAGAAAAAAAACATATGATTTAAATTATTATCCCCCCCAATGTGCCATCTGCAAATGCCATTACATTCATGTGAATGTTAGGGACGCACAATTCCGTCCACAGGAGATATGAAATTAACAGTTGATCCTGTTCTTTTTGGTCAGAAAATTACTTCCTTTCCAAAAAGAAAATAAATGTGAGAGGAGTTATTTTAATAATTGAACCTTTTGGAATGATATAGCAGGTATGCAATTTAAGCATTTTAGAAAGGTCATTTCTAATGTCACCATAATCTCTCCTAGCACTGTGCCCCTGGGAGCAGATCAGATTCTTCTTCGAGGTGCTCAATTGAGAAATACTCAGTGGGTTCATGGGATAGTTGTCTATACTGGACATGACACCAAGCTAATGCAGGTAGGGTTTGTATCCATGAAACCTGTTGGGCCTGAGTCCTTTGTAACATTCTAAATAAACATATTTGTAGCTCTCAGTGCAGTGACCACAAACTGAGCAGACCACCTGTCACAGATTCCTGAGCCCTACCCTATACATCCAAAATCTGTGCACCAGTGAGTGGAACCTTGAGATCCTGTCTCTGTGAAAGGATTCACTGTAACAGGAACACTGGGACTTTTCACCAAAGATCATCCCACACATGAATAAATTCTCAATGATTTTATGTGTGGTCCATTGGCAGCATTTTCTAACTATTGATCGTTTCAAGTCATCTATGTAACTATAGTGCTCTGCATTAAAATTATTCATTTTATAATTGTATTTTAATGCAATTATCAAATTTCTTTCTTTCCATAAGTTAAAGAAAAATGTCCAACAAATAGCTATTTTATAGCATTTATTTTTGCTGTAATTATGCACTCTAGCACTAATCTTTACACCTGCCTGAAGGTGCTTCTCTGCACTATGATCACATCTGTGTTGAGTAGATCAATGGATGTAGAAAACCAACTTTTAAATGTGAAATGAAAATCTACTCTAAGGCTGATGCTTTAATCAGTTATGGAGATGTTTTCAGCAGACAAGTACAGCTGTTATTAATGTTTCTACTCCAACCACTCTATAAATTCTATAAATCTTCATTTTATATTGATTATGACATTTAACTTTCAGTCCTATAGACAGCATAAATATTTGAATCATCAGATACAAATTTGGAAGCTTTCATCTGTTATTCTTTGTAGCTAGGACTACTTGAATTGTTTCTCTGTTCAGTAACATAATTGCTAGGTGCCACCAGGAATTCGAAAACCCAAGATCCTTTAAAAATTACCTTCACACTTTAGAATTTCCAGGTGTCTGGTTTTAGGTGCATAGGCCTTCCTCTCTGACTCTTTTCCTGCGCAGAGACAGCAACTAGATCTTTGTAGACAAGCCGGGTTTTTTTTTGCTCAAATAGCCAAGTTCATCTTTCCTCCTACAATGTCTACAAAAGGGATGTTACTGCCTTATGTTCTTCTTTCTTACTGACTTCATAGAAAGTCAGACAGTAAGATAGTATAGTGGCCTTGAGAAAAAGATGTGATCAACCATGGACTCCTTGTTGCACTTGTCATGGATTTTGCTTAATTTTCATATGAACACCCATGTCAAGATACTAAGTTGTGACCAAATACACATTACTAAATTGTGTACTTTTGTTATTTACTAATCATCTTGTTTCTTTTTACAGAACTCAACAAGTCCACCACTTAAGCTGTCCAATGTGGAACGAATTACAAATGTACAAATTTTGATTTTATTTTGTATCTTAATTGCCATGTCTCTTATCTGTTCTGTGGGCTCAGCCATTTGGAATCGAAGGCACTCTGGAAAAGACTGGTATCTCAATCTAAGCTGTAAGCAATAAAGTGCTGACTGCACTGTTTTTTCCTTTCATATATTTGTTCCACAATTGATTTTAATTTATATTGTGGAATTTCCTATTGTTTCTGAAAAGATTGTCAAAATTATTACACATTTAGTCTTTATTTTTTAGTGAGATTTCCAGTAAAAGTAAGTAAAATTTTAGAATCTCTAAATTTAAAAATCCTTATCAACATACTGAGCATTCCATAGCAGTATAAAAGTCTCAATAAATGCAATATAATCACTAATATGACATACATAAATAGAAACTTTTTTTTGAAAATGTTTTTAAAACAAGTTGTAGCTATGTGATAAAGTAGATTGAGTATGTATGGAGGATATTGTAGTCTTTGTATTACCAAAAATAGTTTACATGTTTTAAAAATGTTTGAACTCAGTGTACTTTCACTTAGCCTCAGTAATGTAGGGAGTCCTATGATAATGTTCATCTTGTTCCAAGAAAAATGCTACTAAATAGTTTCACTGTGGACCATGTATCCTTTGGTTATTGTGGTGTTAGTGTACTACCCCTGTGTATGTCTAGGGAGTGATTCTGCATATCCATATGATGAGTAGTCTCCAGTAAATATTTAATTTCTCAAAATATGAAAACAAATTCTAGTAAAATCTTATAGCAAAAACTCATTTTATAGCTTTTATTACATATATTTAATTTTACAGCTATTCTAAGTTGTTTTCATAGTCACTGGCTTATTATTTCAACATGAAAAAGGTTACTACCATCCTACCATCAGTTTATTTCTTTATGTTCTTTACAGTATCTCTGACATGCTTGTTTTATTTTCCTTGTTGAGAAGGAAGAGTATAATTTACCTAGAATAATTTACCTACAGATGAATAAAACTCAGTATAATGTGCTGCCACTGTCGTTTGTTTGCTTTTAAATCATTCTTTAAATTGGAAATACATTACTTTCAAAAATTCATATAAAAGTAATTCTGTTTTATTGAAAATTTACATTTATAAACCCTCTATTTGGACTCTCAGTCCTAATATTTTAAATATTAGGATTTATAAAACCTTGAAACAGGATTTGCAATACTTGGTAGTTCCTTCACTTTTTAGTACCATGGTGTAGCTCTTCACAGAATTAGCAACATAATGAACACAAAGTATAGCTGTTCCTTGGATCCATGGGTGATTGGGTCCAGGACTCCACAAGGGCATCAAAATCCTTAGATGCTCCAGGCCCTTACATAAAATGATGTATGATTTATATCCAACCTACTCACATTCTCCCATACACTGTTTTTTAAATCATATCTAGATTATTTATAATACCTAATACAAGGTATATGCTGTGTAAATAGTTGCTATACTGTATAATTCAAGGAATAATGCCATGAAAAAAGTGTGTACAGGTTCAGTTTCTTCCCCTTAGTATTTTCAACCTGCAGTTGGTTGAATCCACAGATACAGAACCCTTGTTTATGAAGGCCAGTTACAGTGCCATTCCATCTCAGAGGATGGATTTGAGAATTAGAATATATAATCAGCAAAATGTTTTCCAAAATTATCTAGATATACTGTAAAATATAGAAAATTCTTGTTATGCTAATTTTTTTCAACGTAAATATAAACCTTAAGTGGTATTGTTCCCACTTCCCCCCAACAGACGGTGGCGCTAATAATTTTGGACTGAATTTCTTGACCTTCATCATACTTTTCAACAATCTCATTCCTATCAGCTTGTTGGTTACATTAGAAGTGGTGAAATTTACCCAGGCGTACTTCATAAATTGGGTAAGTATGAATTATATTATTGTTGTCATAAATACTATATTTTTTTTCCTTATTGCTGGATCTTCTGAACTCTCAGAGGGAAAAAAAAAAACCCTTTTAATTCCACCTACCTTATTTACTACAAGGTGTTATTTTTGAGCCAATATAATTTTAACAAAGTCTCTATTCTCAGGCTCATGCAAATTTATAAACAGACATCCTGAGGGAAATGAGTCATTTGTTCAGAAAACCTGTTTGGAGAGATATAGAAGGAGACCATGAGTCTGGAATTAAAATACTTAGATAGTACTTCTAGTATAGTTTACTAAACATGGGAACTTTGCCTGTCATTTGACTTCTTTGACAGTTACTTTCTTGGACACTGAGATGGAGAAGATGAAACGTGCTTTCCCTACATCTCATAGTGGTTGTACAGATCAAGGGTTCTCTTGACATAGCAAAGAGCTTTATAAGTGATGAAGCCCTATATGAATAATACTATGTTTGCTACTGCCAATGACCAGATTATCAATAACGTTTATTCATATTTGCAGTTTATTTTTTTCCACACTGTGAACAATTTCAGCTGTGCATGCATGAATTTTTCTTCTGAATTATTTTCTCAAATTTTTTAATATTCGGTAAATGTATTGGATACCTATTTCCTTTGTTTGTGTGATACTGAGCATGGAACCCAAAGTCTTCCCACTGAGCCACATGCCCAGCCCTTTTTTTATTTTGAGACAAATTCTCACTAAGTTGTTAAGTTGCCCAGGCTGGGCTTGAACTTGCATTCATCCTGCTTTAGCCTCCCAAAGTGCTGGAATGACAGGTGTGTACCACTATGCCCAGATTATTTCCTAATTTTTAAAATAAAATATGTTGTCATTCTTCCATTTTTATTTTTATTGAGGTTAAAATTAATGAATTTATGTAAATTTGAGGCCTTCTGTTAGCTTAATTTTTCTCTTGAGAAATTTTGATATTTTTAATGTTTTAAAGGTTTTCAATATGAACAATATTAGGATTGTGAAATAAAACTGATGATACTTTTGCAACTGCTCTTTATCTTTTTATAGTAAATGATCCCCCTAAATTGTCAGTTTCTTAATTCTTTGGTATAAAATCTGTAATTTAGAAGTCTGAAGTGAGCTGCAGGCATAGCTCTCTTTATGCAGAGGATGTGTTGCTGAAGAATTGTGTAATGTGTGTGAATATAATTAAAACTTTATGAAGGGTTCTCATTCACAGAAATAATAAGATAGTTCACTGTGAAGGTCCAATAAGTACTCAATCCAATCATTATTTTGTATTTAGATGTACAAAATAATATTTTTTTCAAATCATTATTTAATTTTAGAGTTGGGTAAACAGAGGAGGGTTATGCTTTTCAACCACCTTCTTAATATACAAAACTTTTTGCAACATCCCTGACAGATGCAAGACTGGCTTTCCAGTCTTCCCTTACAAATCAGTTTCTTCCTTTTGTGGAAATGAGATTAGTAATTATCTCCCTTTCATGCTGGTTCTGCCCAGTGGACCCATGATGACGTGTTTAATCTTGTTTCTCAATGATAGCCTTATAAAATATTTGAACTCAGCTGTCATAAACATTCATTCTGTCATCTTTTTGTCCCTAACTAAACACCCCCGTCTCCTTTGGTTGGTCGTCTTTTCTGATCTCTTCACTCTTCTCTAATCATGGCCCAGTTGGTTAATGTCTCTCTTGAAAAATGGCACATAAAACTCAATAGCCTCTTCAGAAGTGATATTGATCAGTTCAGAATACAGACAGGAGAGATAACAGTTTGCATTTCGATTTTGGTCTTTTCGTCTGACATGTGAAAATCAGAAACCACAGCCATGAATTGTTGACAAGATACAGTATTCTACTAGAAAAAATATTAATTTGTTGGATGATATAGTCAAACCTCATGATTACTGGGTGCAAAGCAAGTACAAATAGATACAAAAGTAGACATTTTTTAGTTTGGCTTTTGTGCGTGTATTTATTTTGCTATCAAGTGATGTAGGGCAAGAAACTTGGCCCAGAAAGTAGAATAGAATCTCTTCATTCTATAGAAAATAGAAACCAGGTACAATCTGTTGGATAATTTTTCCAGTAGCTTAAAGACCTCATTACTTGAACAACATTTAGTTGCTGTTTTGTAGCTCACATTAAGCACTTACCTAGTGTCAGTTACTTTACTATCTTAATCCTTCCAATAGGTCACTTTTATTGAATGATAGAATGCTAGTAAACCTAGATTGCCTGATTTCAGAGGTGAGTTCTAAGTACCATGCTGTTCTATTCTAACTGTGAAATATATTCTATACTGAGTACTTTTCAGGGAAATGAAATGGTATAGCGGTAGCAAGAAAATAGTGTTTACATGTAGTTCACCATTCAGTGACTTATTAAAGAATAAAGACACTAATTGTTTTCTTTTCAGATTTCACCTATTCTCTTATTACTCCTTATATTTACTGATTTATTTTTTAAAGGATCTTGACATGCACTATGAACCCACAGACACTGCTGCAATGGCTCGGACATCGAATCTGAATGAGGAGCTCGGTCAGGTGAACTTTTACTGACAGATGTTGAATCAGAAGTCAGATTTGGTATAATTCTTAAGCAGCAACTTCAGATGAAGTAACAACTCCTAATTTTCCATTATTTGAATAGTAGGCATAAGAGCATTTGTTGGTACATAACTAATTTTTAATTTTAATAAATGAAGTTTTCAAATGCTACTTAAAACAGATTTTGCTTTTAATAATGTAAGGTCCTACACAAGCATAGGTACGCCCCTCAATATATTGTCCAATAAATGTGTAAAATATTGGCTGTTTTTGAGTTATAAATATAGTAATAGAATTGTTCATAGATTTCAGCTAGGAAGGAAGGAAAAGTTCAAGTTGTATGAGTCTAGTTAAATGAGAATTTTAGTTTTACATTTCACAGTACACTCACATGTATAGTCATTCATCCATTTAACAATAGGGTTATATTCTGAGAAATACATTGTTAGGTGGGTGATTCTGTCATTGTGATAACATCCTAGAATGTATTTACACATGTTGACAGCTATACCATCACTAGGCAATATCATCTTGTAGGACCACTATCATATATACAATCCCTCACTGACTAAAACATCCTTATGGAGCACAAAAATATATGTATATTTATAATGCATTTATATATGCTAGCTGAATTCTTGCCATGTTGCCATTTTCCAACTCTTTTTTTTTTTGTACCAGGGATCAAACTCGGGACCTTGAGCTTGCGAGGCAGGTGCCGGGACCACTGAGCTAAATCCCCGGCCCCTCCAACTCTTATTTAAATAGTATTTAGGACATAATACCCTTTTTCTAATACAAATGTATGAAGTTAATTTCACAAACTGTCACCAATTCTGCAGTTGTTTATTATATTGAGAAATACTGATGAATATCCTAGTGTTCTCTAAATGTTAAGTAACAGTAGTGACACACAGTAGTGTAATTCAAATCAGACTAGCTGTATTTCTCTGTGACTAGTTTTTTTCTAATATCTTGATAGTCTTTTTACTTATATATGAAATCATTTATTGCTAAGAATTTTTTTTTTTTTGGTACCGGGGATCGAACTTGGGTCCTCGAGCTTGCGAGGCAGGCAGCAGAACCACTGAGCTAAATCCCCAGCCTGCTAAAATATTTTTAAAAGCCGAATATGTTCTTGAATGTTTTCTCCCTCTATTAAAAATTTTTGAAGCATTAAGAATTTTTTATCTTTTTTAGGTTAAATACATATTCTCTGACAAAACTGGTACTCTCACATGCAATGTAATGCAGTTTAAGAAGTGCACCATAGCAGGAGTTGCTTATGGGTGAGTTTTCTTTCTCTACATCTCAGAAGTAGTCCTTTTCACTTCAGGATGCATATAGTCTCCATTGTAGTTTGGTGTTGTCTTCATGGGGAACGATGTGAGGTGGGTCTTAGAAGTGTTTCGAGTTGTAGCAGGTTTCTCTCTGGCCCTGGTAAGAAGACACATTTCTCTTTGTGCTGCTGTGAAATTAAGTGATTGGAGTGTGGTAAGCAGATGTAGTCAGGCCTTGGTCAAGTTTCAAGTTAAAATACTTTTGTCATTTCTCTAAGCATTATTTTGATTGATTATTTTTCCTGTTAGCTCCTCTCTTCTTTGTGGTCACGGAGCAGTCTAAAATTCTGATAATGGGAAGGAGGTTGGGATGTGAAACTGTTAATTCCAGAGGATAATGAATATTAACAAAAGCTTTTATGAGGCTGTTACTGTCCTTTAGAATGTGCTTGTTGGGCATCCATTTAATTTGTTTATTTCCAGGTATGTTTGCCTAAGCTGTTCAAAACCCTTCTCTTTGAAATAAGTAATAGAGCACTGTAAGAAAGTTAAAGTCTTGAATTCCCAAAAAAGACATGATTGAAAGATGAAACATACTTCTGATTGATTGACATTGACCTATCAGCAAATGTTTGCAATTCTCCTTGTCTGCAAGTGAGGCCTGTAATTATGCAAACATTAGCACTTGCTTTTTGGGTTTTCAGGCTAACCCATTCTTCCCATTCACACTTTGTCTCTGAACAGTAAGTCAGTGTAAAAAGACTGTTGGGTTTTGAAATAATTTTTATACCAATTTATAAATTTTGGTTAAAATTATAAATATGTGTCCATTTCATGAAAAATTTGAAAGGTACATGATTATTCCTATACACATGGTATAAAAAGAAATAGATAGAAGCAGATATGCCTGTTTTGGGGAGCAGGAGAGAGTGTGACTAAAAATGAGTTCAAATTATATATATAAATGAAGTTAAGATGATTGAATAGCTTTTTCCAGACTGTAAAGACAGGCTGTTAAAAAGCATAGGTACTATTTGTAGGTCCGGATGCTGTTCTTGCATCCTTCCTCTTCTCTGAAGACCTTAGACAAAAGAAGCTCACCTCATGCCCTTCCCCAATGGCTTTGAGCAGGAGCGTTCCAGCCACAATTTTGGCATCTTGTACTTACATGTTCTACCCATAGTTAACCCAGAGAAGAGAAGGAAAGGCCCGTTATGATTCTACATTTTCTCATATTATACATGTGCCATCGATTCTATCCCAATGTTGATTTTCACACACATTCATTCACAGATACTATTTCTACCATGACCTATTTAATAATTGATACCCTTTTTTACTTTGTGCGATTCTCAATTAAGTAAAAAAGTTCTTTAAAGTATTGATTGGGGAACTATCAGAACAGAAAACTAAAACAAGATCTAGTCTCTCTTCTGCATTGTAGCAGGTTTCTCCTGTTCTTAGAGCAGGTCCATACGTACTCGTAGGCAGTAGTTCTAGAAAGTAGTGTTCTTCCTATGTCTGTTAGTGGTGCCATCATTAACCACTGTGAGAGGATGGTGGGTTCGAACAGAGTATTGTCCTCACATAGATTACACTGCCAGTGAGACAAATTTCCCCTTGGGAAGGTAGCATTTCTTAATAATGGCACCCTTGGGTTATTAGAACCTAAACATGTTCCCATTTGCCCATAGTAGTGTCTATGAGGGAGAAATATAAATGTAAAGAAAAGAAATATAAAAGTAAGTTAAATTTAGCTTACTATAAACTAGAAATGCTAATGTTAAGCATTTATTAAAATATCAGTTCAGCAGATTACTCCCTATAGGAAAGTCAGTTTCATCAGTTATTTGAACACCAAGAATAAGCAAGCTATTATATCCAGTGGCTGGGATTCTAATGCTATAAAGGTTCTAGGATTCATCCCTACATACCATATTTGTCAACAATGTAGAGATTGCTAAGGCAAAAAAAAAAGTGTGTTAAGCAAACTAGACAATGCTTTTTTTCCCTTTTTTTGTGGAAAAGCTATTGAGTATTAAATCATTTACATTTTCCCTTTAAGTAAAACAAGTAAGGTTCTACTAAGTAATCTTTATATATGAATATAATATGTGAATAGCTTTGCACACCAGTATTTTGTTTAGAACTATATTTGCTAAAAGGATCAACTACTTCTCTGAGAAAAAAATTGGCCATGAGAAACCTCACAGTAGTCAATCCTTAACCTCAGGATCTAAGTTACAACCAACAAATTGCAGTCACTATGACAGCTAAGTGCTAATAAAGACCATTCATTTGTTTATTCACATATCTCAACAAATGTTGATCAGCCTCCTGTGTATACCAATGTGACCCTTTGTTAGGGGATAGAGCTACAGTAATCAAAGTTGATATGGTTCCATTTTCCCAAAGTTTATAGTCTAATTGAGATAAGAGATGTTAATGAAGTAATCATACAGTCAAATATACAATCCTAACACTAGGAAGTTACATGCCAGTCTGATGGGGGGTTGGTCTAATCAGGGAGGTCAGGGAATGCTTTTTGGGAGAGTGATACTTGAGCTGAGATGTCAGAAAGAATGAGATAAATGAAGAATTTACTGGGCAGATATGACAGCACTGGCACATAGTGTAAGGGTCAATAGCCAGCAGCTCAAAGACACCAAATCTGAGGAGAGATCGGGGAAACTCATGCAAACAGGATCAAGAGCAGATGTGCACATTGCCTATTGCTTATCACTCCCTGGATAGCACTTGCCATTCTGCCAGGGCTGCAACAGACTCAGGGAGAGGCATTCTCACCCTTAAGCTTTGGAGCTTTTGCAATGCATGACGTAGGAAGAAACAGTCCCTCTCCTGCTATGAATGAGATCAAGAGCTGAGGCATAATTCCAGTGCCTCTTGGCAGAACCTTGATGCAGTGCGTGTAGACCCTCCCTTGGCAGTGTCCTGGGGCCAGGGTCCAAGCCTTGAGGTCGATCAGAAGTGATTGTCTTCAACATCATGCTATAGCCAGTTGCCACAGAGCTTCACAGCAAGCCAACTCCTGTTTTGGGAGTCCAGCCTACAGTGGGCTGAGTGAGCCCTTCCTCGTAAGCATGTACAGAAGCCCTTTATTAGGAGAGAGACTAGAGAGCTAATGGGACCACTTCCATTGTTGAGGTGATCGAGTAGACAATGCACTGGAGGCTCTGTAGTATTTTGGACAGAAGAGGTGCTCTGGAATGTCCGTGTCCTGGTCAGGTTGATGAAAGGGTAAAAAATAATGTGGACATTCAAGGAGAGGGAAAGTTGTGTGTGTTTTCAACAGTTTATTGTATACTTGTCAAAAACAATAATGACTACATTTGTCCTGAATGCACATTTTTAAATTTAACTATGTCTAATAATTTTAATTTAGAGGAAAACTATCAAATGAAAATGTATCATGAAAGGAATGGGAAATAATAAAATCTACTCTGTCATGTATTTTGGGCCTCTTGGGACTGAATACATGATTGGCTGGTTGAAATGAAATACATCAAGAAGACTGTACCTATGTTCAAGTGAGCTAGCTAATGGATAAAATTTAAAATATTACTGAGCACATTTTTTGTTTGAGATAAAAAAAATTTAATGTGTGAGTTATAGTTTTAAGTGAACATTTTTAATATTAGTCTTTTAAAATGAGATTCCATTGAATCATAGGAACACAAGTAACTTTTACTTTAACAGACCTTTTAAAAGAACTGTGATCACATGGTGGCCAAAGTTCTTTCTAAAATGTACCATATTTGGCAGATTTTATCAGTGTAATAGTTTGTTCCTAAATATTAAGATGTTTGTTTCATTACAAACTGTGTTCTGATTATATAATATGTAATTACATTATGTATGATTATATAATTAATATGATTACTTTTCCATTGGCTTTAACTTATATTTAAATTACTAAGTTTAAATATTTCTTACTGAATCTAGAATTCTACACATAAATTCAGTAAACTTTTTGGTTAAGGCAGATTGGCTCTCCAGTTACAGGACACCTTTGTAAACCTGCTTAACTACCATAAATCATCATATTCTACTTACTATACTAACTCCCATTCTTCCAGATTCAACTAAAAGTTCATTTTCTTAAAGTTTTAGAGATCCATCTCTCAGTACTTCCCTTGTGCATGGTTTTGTGTTCTCAGCCTTTCTGTGATTGTTTTCTTTCTCTCTGTCCCTCCACTCGCTTTCTGAAGCCATGTCCCTGAACCTGAGGATTATGGGTGCTCTCCTGATGAATGGTAAGCTGTGTGAGCCTGTCTGTCTCCTTGGTCTCTAAAAGGCTTGCGTCTCAGCATCTTGTCAAACACATTTCATTACTTTTGAAAACAGCATTGCTCACCAGGTTGGGTGACAATGCTATAAAGTAGATATGTTTTGAAATCAATTGAATATCCTTGATTTTCTGTTGAGTAACCTTTATAAACATTTCATAAACATTTAAAGCTTAGAGTTCCTAGAGTTTTAATTATTTTTATATTATCTTTATATTATTATTAATAATGTTATTATTTATATTATAATATTGTTATTATTTATATTATTTATCTGTAGTAATATAAAGTCTATAATGACCAGCTCCAGTGTTCCAGTCCCTGGGGTATGAACTACCTAAGATTTCAGCTCTGACTCCTAAAAGCTATCTTGTTTTTCAGCTCAGCAGTGCCCCCTTCTGCCACTTTGTGTACATTCTGCAAAAAAGGTGCTGCTGAAACAACCCAAACAGTGGAAATTTCCTTTTATATTTTTCATTATTTTATAAGTCTGTGAAAGGACTAGAAAATGAGTATTTTTAAATGAAATACCTGGCACAAATGTTCAGAGATCGTGTTACCCAGGACTAGAGTAAACTGCAATATAATTAATTACAGATTTATTAAATATGGCATTTTATAGGCTTAATTTCACTCTTTTGGGGGTTTTTTTGTCTGTTATTGTATTATTTTAAAACTCTTAGCTATTTACATTTTCATCTAGGCTAGTATAAGTTTTTTTTGTTATTTCTGTAACTCATAATTTGGTAACAAATAAAATTTGAGGAGATGGATTCTTTAATGATGGTGACTATCAAATATTGAAGCTTTATAGTTATTTTTTGTTAGATTATATATGTATTTTAGGATTAAGCCATATTTCCAATATGCATTGAAGTTCAACAACAGTTAATATTTTTCTTTTTTCTTTTGGTTTTTTGAGACAGTCTCACTTTGTAGTGCAGGCTGGCCTTGAACTCACTGTCCTTGAGTGATCCTCCTGCCTCAGCCTCCTTTGTGCCGGGATTACAGGAATGTGCCATCATGCCCAGCTAAGAGTTAATATTTTTCAACCTGGAATTTATTTCAAAGTGGAGATTTGATAAAAATGTTCAGTACACATGCTAATACCAAGGGTTACTAACAGAGGCAGCTGTTTGATTCATGTGGCAATTAATGAGTCATCACATGCTCATTCATACTTAAAGTTTCATACATTCATACATTCATACATTTTGACATCTACACACAACTAAATTTTTAGCATTTTTTAAACGTGCCAAAGCATCTTGTGATGGTGGATAAATCAAGTTTAGTGTTACATACAATTTTATTTTTAAGGATTTTTACATGCAGCATTAACAAAGGCTTTTCTTATCTTTATAATACACTTGATCTTAGCCAAAAGGCCGAGAAGCAATTCCTATCTTTATAATAAAATAAGTTTCTTTTTTATGTACTTGGATTCTCAATCAATAAAATAATTAATAAAATAACTACAGAATTGCAAAGTTGAAAGAACAAATATTTCTTGAGCTACTACTATGTCCTGAGTCATGTGGAATGGCCGTGGATGTGGTCTCGAATCTGACTGTCCAAGTTTTTTTTTGTTTTTTTTGGTTTTTTTGGTACTGGGGATCAAACTCGGGTCCTTGCGCTTGCATAGCAGGCGTTGAAACCACTGAGCTAAATCCCCGGCCCTAACTGATGTGATTTTTTTTTTCTTGGTACCAGCGATCGAACTCAGTTCCTTCTACTTGCGAGGCAGGCGGTGGAACCATTAAGCTAAATCCCTGGCCCTGGCTGCCCAAGTTTGGATCCTGATCTCCTGGTGCCCTTGAACAAGAACTTCCCTCTGCCTGTGTATTCTTACGGCAAGACTATGGCCAGTAATAGTAGTTACATCCTTGAGAAATTTCAAAGATTAAGTGATTAAATGAGTTCTGTTTTAAGATGCTTTGAAGGATTTTTGGACACAGTAAGCCCACACTGAATGTTAGCTCTGCTGGCCCTCACTTAACTCTCATGACATTTTTGACATGACCATTTTAAAGTTGATAAAATTTAGGCATAGAAGCTGGTAAGTAATTTGCCTCAAAGAGTACAGCTGATAAATATGGGAGCCAGAGTTAAAACCTGGCATAGCTGGTTTCATTATATCCTATGGACTTTCAAGAATATCTGCTTTTAGAGCCTTGCAACTTCAAAGTAATTTGATTTTTTTTGTCTGTTTCACTGAATATTGTTCAACCTTGAATTTGTTTCAGTAAATTTTTGTGTAATTAAGAGCAAGCAAAGCAGGTGAATTTGACTGACTAAAGGAAAGTTTGCACAGTGATACACAACTTTGTACATTCATAAATCTGAGATTTGCCCAACCTCATCCATCTGGCTTTGTGTTGCCAAGGAAATCAAGGTTGGGTGTGATCCTGGTTGAAGCTTGTGTTCCAGGCATCTGACTGTTTTTCATGCTGCTGGTCTTCAAGTATAGAGAGTGTAGATGGCTATAAATCAGAACTCTGAAAGTGCATTCCAAGCTGGCTGTTCAGTAATTTCACCCTTTAATTTGAAGTTCACTGAAATCCATATGTAAACCTGCTGAGTTGCTTATAGTTTACTATCCTACTTGAATGAGTGTTCACCACAAAAATTTCAAGTTAAAACATACTTAGTACAAGTTTGAAGGCAAACCATTTCAAACACATCCCATTGACAATAAAAATAGTAAGATGATAGCTATAACTCCATTCATCCAAATATATTCCCATCACTGGAACAAAATACCTTATACCTACAACTTAAGGAGGAGAGCTTTATTTTGGCATATGGTTTCAGAGATTTCAGTCCATGATTGGCTGGCTTCCAGACAGAAATGGCAGAGTGAAACGATGTGCAGGGGAAAGCTAGCTTCTCAACCCGTGGCAGGCTGGAAGCAGAGAGAGAGTGGAAGAGCCAGAATAGAAATACCTCCATAGGCACACCTCCAGTGACTTGCCTCCTGACCACACATTTAGCTATGAACTCATCAGTGGATTAAGCCTGATGAGTATAGCATCCTCATGATGCAGTTACCTTCTAAAAAAGCCCCACTTCTGAATAAATGAGACTTTGGGGGGACATTTTAGATCTCAGCCATAACAATATGAATATAGTTTACATAGATAAAATTATTTCCCAACCAGTAGCTACTTATTTCAGTAATACAGTTTTTGCATTGTTACCAACAACCATAGCACAGCATATAACCTCACAGATTAATTCCTTCCCGTTAAAAGGCTACCATCTCTAAATTAATAGTATCAAAACTTTGGGGATTAAATAAAAAGAACTTTTATTTCAGCATCTATGTAGCCATTAAGATATGCTTGTTTGCCAAAACTATATTTCCATAACTATTTTTTTTCTTTTGTAGCAAATTTTAAGCATAAACAAAAAGTGCCCATTACTTGTTTCAACAGTATGCACTGAAGGCTAATTTCAATCCGTCTATGCTTCCCTCCCACTCTTTATTATGAAGAAAATCCCAAATAACATAATTTCAGTTTTTCTTAACTATTTAATATAGTTCCATATTATTCTAATAGTTTTTTAAAGCAAATGGCAATGAGGCTGATTCCCTAGCATGATAACCTTAAAGTTTTCTGTGTGTAATCATTTTACTGTGGTTTTTAGTGTTATCACAATATTCAGTGGATAGTACTGATTTCTATTTTCTAGTCATTTATTTCCTCATTTCATTGCAGTCTATAATTATGTTGGAGAGAGTAGTATTTATTTATTCTGCTACAAAAGCTAGGCACGCTAAAAGAGTCTTCCAGGTGTGACCACATAATAATGAGATCTAAAACATCTATATTAGCATTAGTCTTCAAAGCAGTCCACTTGGCAGGTAATTTATTTATCCCAGTGATACATCCTTTCAGAGAATAGATTTGGAACTCCTCTTTTGTAATTACCTTCAGAAATACTTTGAGTCATGCAGAAAACTAGGCCCCATTATTTTGGTCAAAACCAGCCTTTACTAAAAATATTACTGAATTTAATCATTTATGTGTATTCTTGGACTTATCTCAACCTGTCTCTTAGTAACAAAGTCATTGCTAAAACTTAAATTTCCCAACACAGAATTTTGATTTGGAAGCAGCAGTGCATTGAAAAGCGGGGCATGTAGACCCTTTGACAGAACAGTGTTCTGTGGCCTCCCCTTTCCCTAAGCCAGGCAGAGATGCCCGTGGCAAAGAGTAAGCCCTCCAGGTTAGTGAAATGGGCACAGCCCCCAGGTCCTCGAGGGTGCTGACTGGGGACAAGCTACTCTTTGTGGCGCTTATCGCCTTGGAGAGCTTTCTCCTGACAGCTCTACTTCAAGCCATCGAGGAGTCAACACCACTTGGAGACCACTCTTAGTACACTGTGAGCTCATTCAGGAAGCCAGTATCCTACACTGCCTGCTGCAGATGGCTGTGACTACTAGGCAAGAGCTGGTATCCCAGTATTTGTCTTATACTAAGTCCATTGCGAAGCATATCATGGAGCATGCCAGAGTGTTCACCTGGCCTCCAAAATAGATTCCAAGACTGATGGGAAACTTAGAGTGAAAAGCTTACATTATTTTAATAAAATAAATTATTAAGGTAGAATGATGATCATTTTTTCCTTTCCCTTCTTTCCTTTCCCCTGTGCCTCCCACTACCCTTACCCCTTTGGACCTTTTATTCCTATTTTACATTATCGATTATTCATTCTAATAATTGGTACAATTTAGGTATACAATATAATGACATTCATCATTGGAAATTTGCACCTTTACATAGTCTCTAAATGGAAAAAATGGAAATAAAGTCTTTGTAAATAGGGAAGGGTGGAGGGCATGAAGGGAGGGCTAGGAATGGGGAAAAAATAAGAACCAAGATGCATTATATAAAGGTGCAATTTCCAATGAGAAATGTAATTGTGTTGTATACCTACAATGTACCAATAAAAGAATTTAATAAACAAAAAAAAGGTAGAATGATGAGTGCTCACAAAGCTAGTTCTCTGCCTATCATAATCATCACCAGGTAATGATCCTGTATCTTCAAAGATGTTGGAGTGTGAGCACAGACACCACATTGTCCAGACTTGAGGAATGACCTGAATAGCAGGGTTTGTGCCATTCACCTGAGCCTGTTGTTCTCACTGCCTGGTCACTGGAGATCTCTCTGCTCAATTGTTTCTGTTGGTTTCTTTTGTTTGAAGCAGATAAATAAGGAATTTAGAAAGTCTGCTCTAGAACCATGCAGCTCTATACTCAGATTTATTAACCTAACACACCTGGAAAGGGAAGTGGATAAGAGAAAACATGTTCTTCAAGAGGCAAAGGCCAGGGTAGAGGGTCTCCTGTCTGGAAGCATGCAGTTCTAGAAGACTTTACCACTTTTGGCTGCCTTCTGTGAGAATTCCCCAAAGAAAGCCAAAGAAACAAGTCTGCCCTACTCTCTGCAAAGAATGCCAGTAGAAAATTAGGGAATTAGAAAGCTGAGGCTGACAGCACCATGAGCTAGGCGTTGTGGCTCTGTGGGAAAGAGTGTATCTGGGGCCCTGTGTTCTATCCCCAGCTCCTCCACACACACCTGCTGCTTAGTAGGAAGAGCAACAAGGCTTTGGCTGTGTGGATCCAAGGCACACACTTGCACTGGTGGCATTTTCTGTGAAGTTTCCTTAATCTAAGTACTGCAAGTACCCACCCCAGAGCTGCCCAGATATCAGAGACAGGCCTCATCATGATCATGAACCCATTCACCACGCAGCAGATAATTCTGGAAACATAAGAAAAGTTATCATACAGAGATCAGCAATAGGAATGTATGTAGTCATAGAAACAGGCTATGGACAAGAGCAGAATCACCTTGGGTACAGCAGACACTGGTAGTGAGAAAAGGGTCACAGAGTGGCTGGCCAGCCTCTGGGTTCTTCTCATAAGTGTGTCTAGGGGGCTGCCCACACTTCGACTCTTCCCAGTCCTACATGTGGCATAAGTGGCCCCAGAGCACAGCTTCCTAGAAAAAGTTATTGACTCTGAACTTAATGATGTGTTTGGAGACAGAATTGAAGAGTTCTTCCAGGCTAGTCAGCTGCAGAGCACTCATCTGTCCCTGTGCACACCTGGCCAGGGCAGGGGCCACTTCAGCAATAGCCCTGTAGGGGGCTGGATACAAAAGCAGATGCATATGTCCTGTAGATGTAGGTTGGTTGTCTCTCATGCCCATACTCAATTACTATATTTTAAACCAAGAAAAATAATTCTTAGAACCATTTCCTCTATTAGGTTGAACTTACATATGTGTCTACAGTGTTTCACAATGAGAAAATGGCCTTACTGCCCCTTACTCTCTGTCATATAATTAAGCATGTTTAAAGCAAGTTAAAGGTACATATGAAAACTCAAATTCTGTCAGCTTTGAAGTTGCCTAGAGAATTCTGATGTTTTCAGTGGGATTTTATTCAGGCATGGGTTGAAAGTTGTATATTTTTATTCTTACACTGTTGAGTGGAGGCAACCAGCTTCTAAATAGACACATATCCTATGTTTGTATTTGACACAGTTAAATGCAAGTCTCTCTACTCGGGACATTTGGAATGTTAAAGATTTTGAACTACATGCCCAGAGAACAGTATGCTTCTGTCCCTACTCCCTGCACTCATTAAAGTGGTTAATTTTATAAAACATAAAAGTTGTTTGCAGTCACACTGCCTTTGTCTTCATGTATATATTCGTGTGTGTGTGTGTGTAAAATGTATACATTTAGTTTATGTGTAGAATGTGTGTATGTTTCAGGTAACTGACAAGGATTTTGTTCTTATTTTTAAATATATTTTAAGTCCATAACACATTAATATGTTACAAGTTCAAAGGGTGTAAAATGGAAAAAAAAAATTTCCCTTTTCCTGTCTATCACCCCTCCATGTCTACTTCTAAAGACATACAGTGTGGCCAATTTCACATGTAACCTTCCAGATCTGTCCTACAAATTTAATTTTTCTCTCATATTTTGAAACAAAGGGAAGCATATGGTACACATTGTTTTGTACCAGCTCTTCATTTGATGTCAGTCATTGAGACCTTCCTATATTCCACAGATTTTTAAAGCAACATCTCTGATAGACCTTTTGGCTATTTCTTACCTTTTGTGATTAAAAATGTGCTGCAAAAATAAATTTGTACTTAACAGCATTTTACAACAGGCAAATTACTAATGTAATTATTCCTTTGAATTAGAATTGCTGGATCAAAATATTTTAATTTGAATCTTACCCAGTTGCCCTTCATAGAGATTGTATGTACCAATTTACATTGTTACCAATAATACATGCTTTAGTATTTTTCAATAATTATAGTAGCACAGAGTTGTCAAGCTTTAATTTTCCAGATTGATAAAGTTCATTTGTCTGATTACAAAGGTCAGATTCAATGCATATTTAAAGCCACTTATACATCCTTCCCTATGAGCTGTGTGTTTCTATCCTTTTGCCATTATTGTAATGTATTGTTGATCTTTTTTTTAGTAAGTGGGGAGGTTTTTTCCCAGCTTATTAACTTTGACTCTTCGCTTTGCCTGCAGTAGTTTCTGTGGTGCAAAGTATGTACTAGTATGCAGTTGGATTTATCTATATTGTTTTTTCTAATTTATATATGAAGCCTAGGTTTGTCTCATTCCTGAGGTTTTTTCTCCATATCTGGAGTATTTTTATAAAATAATTGATCCATCTGGAGTTTATTTTGTTGTAAGGTGAAAGGTGTGACCCCCAAAATTTTTTTCTTTTTACTGATCTCATGTTACCTGAATTTTGAATTTTAAAAGTTCATAGTCTGTGTTGTCCTATATGAACATAGATTTTACTGATTAGGATATATACCTTCTGAATTTTCTCTTAATTTTGTTATAGGGATTCTTCATTTTTTTCTGAACAAAAAATAATTATTTATAATGTCTTGTAGCTTTTATTTATTTATTTATTTTTTGGTTCCGGGGATCAAACTCGGGACCTTGCGCTTCCCAGGCAGGCAGCAGAACCAATGAGCTAAATCCCCGGCCCTTGTAGCTTTTAAATCAGGCTGCAAGAAGCTGCAGATAATGACTTTGCAAGCTACATGTTCATTCTCTCTTGAATTATTAACACTCTTGGCCTTACTGATTGTTGCAAAACACCGGAAAGTTTTTGTCTCCTTATGAGCAAAGTCCCACTTGGAAATTTCTAGGAAAAAAAAAAAAAGCAGAATGTTGGTGTTGGCTTGCTTTTTTTTTTTTTTGGCCAACTGTTTGCAAATTCATTTTTATCAGCTGACAGTATAAACTATTATTGCTACTTTTAAAATGTTCTTGTTCTTAAACCATATGAGCTTCCTAATTTTATTGTCTATTTTTACTAAAAGTGAGTGGTTCATAAGATTTTGGAGCACAATGGTAACTCCATGCCTGATTCATCCAAGCCAAGCTGATGAGAGGATGAGTCGCATTCGTGATTTTTCAGTCTTGGGAAGGAGGCCACTTTCTTGGGGAAAAATTCCTATTTAATATTATTCTTGGTGAAGCCTTCACTGGGAAACAGAATGGGATAGTCTGTGTAAATATTTCAATTGCACATCTAAAGTTACCCAATTAGAAATACATTTGAAAGTTATATCAGTTATGGCAACTGGGACTTATGAAATGAAAAAATTACTGGTGAGATTAATAAGACATATCTTCAGATTTATGAAGGCTTTTAGCCTGGAATTCTTTGGAAAGACTTCCTCATGCGAGATGTGACTGTGAATATTCTTTGACATTTTAGTTTCTCTAACAAAGTTGGAAAGTATTAACTGTGAAACATTAAGGAATACTTGGGATTGGACAGTACTAGGGATTGGACCCTGGGCCTTCGTACTGAGCTACATCCCTCAACCTTTATTATTTTTTATTTTAAGACAGGGTCTTGCTAAGTCATTAAGGCTGGACATGAACTTTTGGTCTCGCCTGAGCCTCCCAGAGTGCTGGTTTTACAGGAGTTTACCATTTAATGAATACATTTTAATAAGAAGAAAGCTTTATAATGGCCCAAGTAATAAACTTTTTAATAAATCACAGTATTTGTGAGAAAAATATATGCCAGTTTTTCTGTCTGCCCATTAATAAATTATTTAAAAGTTACTGAATTTTTCCATCCAACTGTGAAACTAATCATAACAATAATATTAATTGTTTATTTTGCCTCCCAGAGATATGTTGAGAATTCTAAACAACATGTTAATTAAATATAATTATATAATTATATTATATGTTATATAATTATATAATTATATTATATGTTATATAATTATATTATGATTTTGAGAAATAATAGACTAAACTACTATATGCAAATAAATTTTTATTTTATTACAAACTATAACTTCATTAGTTTTGGGAGGAAATGTGTTCCATTTAAGATACTATGTGTATTCTGTTATTTTGAATTCAGTCTTCTTCGTTGATTTCCCCTTTTCTTCAAACATTTGCTTTAAAATGTAAAAGTCTTGATATTTGGTACATTGGTATTCATAATACTTTTTTAACTTGTAAAAATTGTGATTAAAAGCTTTCTGGGTTGTAATTCTTTATTACTGGATACATTTGTTTTTTCCGTGGTGAATTTTGAAACATTCTTTTCATGTGCACAGAACTCATATACATGTACTTTCACTCTTTCACAGTGTACTCTGTTCTGACCTTCTCACTTAAATGTTCCTCGTTTTACTTTTGATTCTCTTAAAATGCACGGCCATGAGTTTATGATAGCTAGGTTTTAAACTGACAGTTTGTTTTATATGAAGTACATAGTACATATGCTGATCAAAAGATAATCACAAGAAAACAAAGTTCCACACTTTTATGATGAACAGATATGATATATTTATAAATATTAGCTCAGATATTTGTTAGTGATAGAGGTTGGCATATATATCAGATGATAATAATGTAGTGATAGCACTACAAATACAGTAAATATTTCTTCTGTAGCTAAAGTAAAAGAATTAATATTTTACAATAACTTCATCAATACCCAGAATTGTAAACATTTAATTTTTAGATGTCATGTGACTAATTGGGCTCAAAGAAAATGAACTATAAAATTAAAATATTTTCATTATACTGCAAATGCCTAGCACATTTTAGAGGGCCAGGGATTTACTTCAGTGGCACCATGCTGGTCTCACAAGCACAAGATCCTGAGTTCAGTCCCCAATACCAAAAAAAAAATTTAGAATGCTTCAATATGTTTTATGATAAAATCAAGAAAACTGTGGCATCTTATTTAGAAATTTAAGCCAAGTTGTGTTTAATTCATCAAGAATTTACAGAAAAAAAAAAAAAGAATTTACAGGCATAATTTACTTTAAAAGTGAGTTACAAACAGATCAATGGGCTTTAAAAAATGAGCTAGGTTTGCTTCATTTTTTTCTCCTTTTAGGCAGAACTCACAGTTTGGAGATGAAAAAACATTTAATGACCCATCATTGCTGGAAAATCTCCAAAATAATCATGTAAGTGACATAAATCATCTTTTCTTTCATGGGTAAAAACTCATGAGTGTTTCTCAACTATATTCTGTGTCTTTTGTGTATATGTATGTATGTATACATATACTTTTTTACTTCATGATCATTTTTAATAATTATCAAAATTTCTTCTGAATCCCTTTTACATGACCAACATGAATTCATAGTAGTTGGAAATTTAGTTTTGATATCATCATTTATTCTATCACTTCACAGTGTTTAATTTTACATAATTGTCAACTTATTTATATGAAACAACTCACTGTTTAAAAATGTATTTTCTTGTGTAGTAAAGTAAAAGAATTAATGTTTTTATAGTAATTTTATTAACAGAGCCCTAAAAAATTGAAATTACTACGAAAGTAGAGTTACTTGCTCAGTATCATAAAACCAATGCGAAATCTACAGTAGGAGCTCCATATACCTTCCACCCAATGTGAACTGACAGAGTTATGAAGCTACTGACACTTATTTGGATTCCAGCAGATTAAATTACAAGTCCTCTTGGATTTAAGTGTTTTCTCACAATTGCTCAAGCTCAATAACAAAAGTTGAACTTAACGATTGCTACCCAAAAACACTTCTACTCTACCCCGGATGGATCTAACACCTTTGTTTTGGGTAGGACCCTAGCTAGCAGTATGTTCCTTTGTATGTGGAACCCTTTCCATGGGTTCCTTTGTATGTGGTTTGTTGTTGTTATTGTTGTTTTCCTTAAGAGTCTTCAACAAAATACTTGCATCGGGACCTACAAAATGTGGAGCTAGCAACTTCTTCCCTGTTGTTTTCTCAGCTTCAGTAAATTGCTCATCACCTATTTTGTTACTCTTTCTGTGAATTCAAGGCTTGCCTTTTATACCTCCTCAATCTATGTCAGTTCTTCCATGGGACTCCAAACCCTATCAGTGCTAACTTCTAGAATATATGCCAAGGATTTGCTTCAGTTCACTCCCATTCAGAGCACCAGTGTCCCCACTGTGGGTTGCTGCCATAACTAGTCTCCTTGTTTCCATTTCATCCCCCTCCAAATACTGTTGCAACGTGATGGATGGAATAATGCATTCGAAATCAAGTTCTGTCCCTTTCCTATTTAAAACCACTCTCTGGCTTCTCTCTTCACTCACAGAGTTATGTCACCTGGCCCCTGCCTGAGGCACTGGCTTCCCTTTGAGCTACTTTTCCTTTCTTTCTCCTAAGGCCACAATGTCCTTTTTCTGTTTTATCATATTTCCTTCCTTTCCTCTATTGGACCATTTCAGATATGTGCCACTCCTCCCTGGTGGAAATCACTTCTCTCACTTCTTCATGAGGCTAAGCCTTCATCCAATTAAATAGAAATATCTCCTTATCTTGAGAAAAATCACTGACTCTCCAGTCATCTTTCATATTTGCACATTCTCTTTAGCATTCTTAGCACACTATACATAATACTTGTATATTGTATTTCATGTCTCCACAAGTCTAAGCTTCACATGCCAGGGACCGTGTCTGTTTTGTCTGCTTTTTTAGACTGAACACAGTTTATTTCTAGTAATGTGCTGATTTACCTTTCCAGTCTCTTCACTTTGTTTTTTTTATTCTTATTTTTGCCCAAGAACATAGAGATAATGTTTTTTCTTTATGAATTTGAATGACATGTTCCTTCATCAGAAGCCAGATAGGAAGATGTTTAACTTTAAATATGTCTGTCTTTCTCCTATAAATGCTTAGCTCCTTGCAAAAGAATCAGTCCACTTTTCAGTCTTCTTAGGCCACAAGAGTCCATTCATTATTTGTACACATGAATAGCTCGGTTTTTTGTTTTTCTGTTTAGTAAGACTTGAATCAGGTAAAGGTTCTTGTATTTGGAGAGGGCAGGCAAGGCATTACAGAGAAATCCCCTGTTATCACCCCAACCCACTGTCAGATTAAATGCCTGGAATTTAAATCTGATCAAGAATTACAGCTGGATAAATGAACATTTTAGAATTTCTCTCCTGTCCTCCAAAGACAGAATTCATTTTTTTTCACCATACTGTTCCTATTTGACAACACGAGGTTGTCCTTATAGATGTTTAGAAAGTGAATGAGGAAGTACAAGAATGAATGGAGTTGAAAACAAAATATACATTCGCTTCTAATTGGTCATAATCTCAGGACCTAATGTTTGACAGTTGCATTTAATAGACAGATGTGAAATCATATTACTATCATTAGTGTCAAAATGTTTAAATGAAAAAGGCTGAGTTATGTGTTTATTTCTCACAGCCAACTGCGCCTATCATTTGTGAATTTCTTACAATGATGGCGGTCTGCCACACAGCAGTACCAGAGCGAGAAGGGGAGAAAATCATTTATCAAGCCGCATCTCCAGGTAAAAATGAAGCAGTTATGAACCATTTTTCTATGGAGAATTGTTCCGAAACTTTGGCATGTGTAGATAAAAATAAATTTAATTTGAAAAGATAACCAAATTATGTGTTTTAAATAAACATTTTCACTTACTAATTGGAGGAACCATGGCTTTCAGGATGAACAGTGTATGTGTTTAAATATATAAATTTGTATGTGTAATTTTGGGTATACAACATGAATTATGTGGGAATTTGAATAAGCAAAATTCATGTGAATAAAAATAGTTTATATATGCACATAATTTTCCCTTTGTAAATAACTAAGAATAAACAATTAGTCATAAATTGCTTTTGCACATAAGTAGATTTGCCTACCTAATAATAGTGACATATATGGCTATAGAACACAAATACTGCTCTCCTCTCCTGAAAATGCCAGGGATCTTGTTTTTACCTGGGTATGGAAATTTTATACATTTAAAGCAATTCTGTAAAATATTTACTAGCACAGTTATCAGTATTGAATATTTAGGCTTACTTTTAGACATTTTCAGTATAAAATTAGGTAAGTCAATCTAAAGACTGTAAAATTTTAGGGAAAAAGACCATATTTTGGAGAACTCTTGGTATTTTCAAATTGTATTCTAAACCAGTGCCTGTGATTTATAAAATGTACCAAACTCCTAAAAAGGGAAAGAAATAGTATATCTCATATGGTTAGAAGAGAACCTATGTGAATATTTTTATCCCACACCCTGTCTTAGTAATGAAAATATTTTATAACACAGTGGTGAAAGTAGTTAAAAGGTAATAAAGCATTAATTCCCTTTAATCAATCTAAATTGAATCCTCAAATGTTAATGTTAGTTTTTCTTCATTCAACATATTAAAATAAAAAAGGATTAAGCTTAAAAAGACATTTTTGTGCCATTCATTTCGAGAAAGGTTTTCTAGCAAATGTGCTAGAAAGTGATGTTCTGATTTACCTTTCCTATCTCTCCACTTTGTTTTCTGAGTCTTATTTTTTGCCCAAGAACATGTGTTCTTGTTTTTCCATATGTTTTTCCTTTATGAATTTGAATGACATGTTCCTTCATCAGAAGCCAGATAGGAAGATGTTTAACCTTAAATATCTGTCTGAAATGTCTGTCTTTAAATATCTGTCTGTAAGTGTAAGGAATACACTTAAATTATCCTTTTGGGAGTATATATGTGACTGACAGTGAGACTTCATATTCAGAAACATGATGCTGGGACCCCGGTATGTTTCAAGTACTTACTGTTCTCATTCCTCTGGCATTGTCGGGTAATTGTAAAAGAAACAGATTTCAACCACACACTCCAGAATTTACATATTTGCTTTTACCTCTTCCTTGAAACAGATGAGGGAGCACTGGTCAGAGCAGCCAAGCAGCTGCATTTTGTTTTCACTGGAAGAACACCTGACTCGGTCATTATAGATTCAGTAAGTTATTTATAAGCTTCTTTTTAATCAGTGTAACACATGTGCTTAAATTCAAAGATAATACAATAACAAAAGGCTCATAATGAAACAGAAGTTTTCCACTCCAAACCAACCACTTTCTATTCTTTTTTTTCTATTTCTTTAAGCATTTATACATGTCATACTTTCAAAAAAATGTGATTCAGAATAAAGCTTAATATTACATATCAGTTCTGCAACATTATATATAATTTTTTTTGTTCTATGTAATGACTTTATGTTCTAATCTGCTAAATGAGGATTTATTTTTATTTATTTATTTTTTTTAATTTATTTTTTTTTGTGGTACCGGGGATCGAACTCGGGACCTTGTGCTTGCGAGGCAGTCGGCGGAACCACTGAGCTAAATCCCCGGCCCAAGGATTTATCATTATTGAGTCATCCTTACTTTTGCTTACTCTTCTCCGTATTTCCAACATTATTATAATTATTACAATTTTTGTTGAAATAAGTATTCAGGACCAATTTTTAAAATGGACAGACTTGATTGTGTATGTCACAAAAAATGCATCTAGATGGCAAATAAGCACAAGAAAAAGCATTATTAGTCCTCTAGGAAATACAAAACTACAGTGACATACCACTAAGAAGGCTGAAATTTAAAATATCAACCACACCAAATGTTAATGAGAATAATCAAATATTAGAACCAATACTGCTAGTAGATATATATATTGCTAGTAGATATATAAAGTGGTATAATCTCTCTGGAAAACCTTTCAAGAGTTTTCTAAGAAAGATAAATTTACACCTGACTCAGCAATCACACCCAGTTACATAGGAATAGTGAAAGTTTATGTCCACCAAAAGACTTGGAATGTTCATAGGAGTTTTATTCATAGTAGCCAAAAACTGGAAACAAACCAAATGTTCATCAATAGGAGAATAAACAAATTGTGAAATATTCCTACAATGGGAATATCTAAACAATAAGAAGGAATGAGTTATCGATTCATCAACAGAACAGATGATTCTCAAAAACATTATGTTGAACCAGAAATAAAATACCAGACACGAAGAAGTGCATCCTTTCTAATTTCATTTCTATTTAGCTTGATATCAGCTAGAAGAGATTTATGATAATAGAGTTCTTGACAGTGGTTGCCTTAAGGCAGGGAGGAGACTGATTGGAAACCAGCACAAGGGAATTTGTGGGGTGTCAGGAATGTTCTGAATCTTGATCAGGTGGTTTACTGTGTCTTGTATATCTATACATACCTGACATTATTGTATTCAGAATTTTTCCTTTTTTAAATTTCACGTTTCTTTTTTTTTTGGTACCGGGGATCGAACTCGGGTCCTTGTGCTTGCACAGCAGGCGGCGAAACCACTGAGCTAAATCCCCGGCCCAGATTTCAGGTTTCTTAACACAAAATTATTTCCTAAAAAGAAAATTTTCCCTTTATATTCTGAAGATAACTCCCTTACCTTTTCCAAAGTCACTTCATTTTTCTTTCCATTACTTGTTCTCCACACTTTCTTAGTGCAGTTTTGCCAAAGCATCACACCAGATAATCTCTGTGGGCAACTCTTTCCTCCTGGATGTTATTATTCTAAGATCTGTTTCTGTGGCACTTGGAATTTCTTTTGATTCGGTTCTGTTTTTTATTGTTTCTATTTTCCTGAAAGTTACCAAGTTGCCTTCAGTATTTTAGAAGAAAACAATTGTTTGTGTTGACACTTTTATAGTAAAAATAAATGATCAATGTTCATTTCCAAGGAGCCTAAGACATTTCCAACTCTATGTAATCATATGTTTTCTTTCATAGCTGGGGCAGGAAGAAAGATATGAATTGCTCAATGTCCTGGAGTTCACAAGGTAAAATATCTGCTCTGTGATTTGTCTGGATAAGATAAATTTCCATCATTTTTACTTTTTCCCTTTTAAATAACTGGAATATGCTTTGTTTTTATTTAACTAAATTTAGGCAAGATATTAAATTAAAATAGTACATTTTTAATTATCATAACTAGGTAAATCATAATCAGCTTTTTTCAGAGTATTGTAGTGCATGACTTCTTGTGGCAGTTCAAAAATCTTTTGGAAATATAAGCGTCTGATTCACAAGTCTAGAGTATAAAGCAAGGAGTCTAATGGCTGGTGTGTTAGCTTCCTGATACTGTACTGTAATGAACACCTGAGATAACCAGTTTATAAGGAGAAAGGTTTATTTCTGCTTACAAGTTTGGAGGGTCCAGGTCATGATCAGCTAGCTCATTTGCTTTGGGCCTCTAGTAAGGCAACACATCATAGCAGGAGTGGAAGGCACAGCAGAACTCCCTTTGCCCAGGGAGCAAAAGAAAGAGGCTCTTCAGGACACAACCTCAGTGAATTAAGACATCCCACTGGACCCCACCTCTTAAGTAGCACCACCTTTTCCCTAACACCTCCCTGCAGACAAAGCTTCAAAAGCATGTGTGTTGGACAGCTAAGATCCAAAACCATATCAACTCATAGTCTATGAACAATCCTACTGAGAAGGCCCTGAGATGTATGCGGCATGAAGATTCACAGACATATGGAAGGAAGGCCTCTGATAAAGGGAGAAGTATTTCCTCCACACTTTAAGAAGTTAAAGGAGATGGTGAATACATAGATAGATATGGAGGTTTTAATGCCAGAAAGAAAAACCATTTCATGTCTAAAGCTTCCATCCCAATTAATCCCCAAAATTCAGAGTCTGGTTGAGGAAGAAGCATGGAAGATTTGGAAAGTAGAAAGTGTGCTGCATGGTTTTGCAGAGGGTAAGAAAGCAAGATTCTTAAGAGAAATACAGAGGGTTGGTGTGCAGTGTGGAGCACCTCATTGGTATTAGAGATCCTGTCTTTACTAATGACCATGGCTGGATGGCTTCTCCACAGTGTCCACTTAATCTGCTGTACCACCAAAGGGGGTTCCCAAAAACCCTTGGGGATTTTGCCAAGAGAAGAAAGGAGCAAGGAAGTTGATGAATTTCCCAAATTGAATCCAAAGCTGATTAAGAAAGGCATGAATCAAGAAGGGCTGAGTTAGAGTAATGTCATGTGTCATAACAGAGGAGACCCTAGTAAATGTATTTCTAAAGTACTGTCGTCCTACCTTATCTGAGATTTCACTTTCCACAGTTGCAAGTCCCTGTGATCCACTGTGCTCCAAAATTATTAAATGGAAATTTTAGAGATAAACAATTTGTAAGCTTTAAATAATTTTATCATAACATTGTTATAATCGTTCTATATTATTATTAGTCATTGTTAATCTCTTACTATGTCCAATTTATAAATTAAACTGTCATAGTTCTATATGTATAGGAAAAAATACAGGACTAGGGTTCAGTACTATCTCGTTTCAGACATCCATTGCGGGGTCTTGTAATGTATCCCTCTCAGATAAGAGGGGACTGATGTAATCTTTGAAAAACAATAGTTGTGAATGCCTAAATTGTCTTTCACTGTACTAGTGTTTACCATTATGTATGATTATGTGCTTAAAGTTGATGTAACTTGTAATTCATTTTTAATATCTCTAAAAACATTGACCAGGACTCTGCTCTGCTCTGGTGGGTATTAACTCTTGTGGGTTTCCAGGAAACTGTTTTGTAAATTATTCCTCTAGGGCAGCAGATGGTACTCTGGTGGGTTAAAAACCATAATGTAACTTTCAAGGGTACCCAACTGTTCATCCAGGGGATAATTTGTATATGTGGGAGGATAGGGCTCATATTTTGGTCTAATTTATTTTTTCACTATGAGTATTAAAATATGTGAGACATAACAAATATATATATGATGACACATTATGGAAAACCTTTCTTTCAGCGCTAGAAAACGAATGTCAGTGATTGTTCGTACTCCATCCGGAAAGTTACGACTTTACTGCAAAGGAGCTGTAAGTTTTTATTTTCGTCTTTTACTATTTTGATTTATGATGGTTTATAATAATACGTGTTAGGTTTTCTGCTATGGAAATGTAACACAGATGTTTAACATGAAGTTGCTGACATCCACTTTTGTTGGTGTTTTATAGTAACAGTATTCAGCCTCTTCTGGTGAAATGTGGAATTCCTTCAGGGTAAATTTGGTATGTTTAAAAAGTTTGGCCTAGGTTATTTTATAATTCAATTTTTATATGTAATATTTGAGGCTTATATGAACTGTGTTCACAGACAACTTAATACAGAAAATATTTTATAATTGTATTAGAATTTAGTGATTAAAACTCCATGTTTAATTATTTAAAGACCATAGAAATGGGAAAAAATTGGATCACAATTATTGCAATTATTGATTATTGTTTGTCTTTAATTACTTTAATTATAACAGTTTCTGGCCATTGGTTGGCCTTGTTGTATTAACAGGTTATATTGACAGAAACAGTAATATGTGTTCTAACTGAATTTTCCTAGTTAAAATATGTTTATACTTAAGGAAAAATGAAAAATATACTGGCTAGGGCCTTTTCTGTTAGTAAAATCAGTGTTTTCCTTCTGAATTGTTCTTTCCTGGTACCTATTTTGTAAATTTCCTGGCTTAGAACTTTGCAATTTTAAATAGAATCAACAACTTTGCTTTGTACCATGGAAATTTGGAAACTGAACTTAAGAAGCCCAAGTCCTTTATTTAAATTTCTGTTTAGAATGTGAAATGCCTTAGTTTTAAAGCATTTTGATGGAATTATTTCATGATGTCTCATGAATTTAGTTTTAGGATTCCTTTGGTTCTGTATTCCTATTGATTCAAACACCAAACATTTATTTATTGAGAACATTTTAACACCAAACTTTGAACTAGATTTTGGAAATATGAAGATAAGACCTACAATGTGTCAGGAGCTTAAGACTAGCCAGGGACATGTATGTAAAGAGAAGATTAGGGGCCAGGGATTTAGCTCAGTGGTGCGGACACCTGCCTCACAAGCACAAGGTCCCAAGTTCAATCCCCTGTACCAAAAAAAAAAAAAAAAAAAGAGAGAGAAGATTAGGATATAGTAGTAAGGTGCATTGTAAAGCTCTTCTATATCCCATTGGTAACATACACAATGAGAAGACCTCCCACTTTAAATGTTGATATATGTCTGGTTTATAGCACCCAAATCACATCCTTCCTTGTAGTTTTCAACAGTCTTCTACCTAAAACCTTTAGGAAGTTGAAGCATTAAATGAAAAATAAAACCATTGGACTTCTTTTGTTAATAATCACTGAGATAGTATGTGTATATTAACTTGCTTAATACATTGTTTTCCATCCCTCCCAAATTGGTATGAAATGTGATTAAGAAGTAAAAAGGCATATACATGTAAAACAGCAAGGAATGTGTGAGAACTATTTGTAATTTGGCAGGGAGTAGCTGTGAATGTGTGGTAGAAAAGTGAGTGTGAGTTGGGTCATTTTTTTCCTTGCTCAAGAACTTGTACTTTTTTCTTGATCATTCTGTTGCTATTTGGGAAGGTGATTTAAGACTGAAAACATGCATACAGAGCTCTAGTTAAGGCCACTGATGACAGACCAGCCAAGAGCTGATAAAGATGAACCAGACCTTTGCAGAGAAGATAGAGGAGGAAGATTTAGGACTTAGTAACTGATGACCTGTGGGTTCTGAGGGAAAGGATTATCTAGGATCATTGTAAGATTTCTTTTTGTCTTAAAGAGTGGACTGAAGTAGGTAAGTTCAGTTTGCACAACAGAGAATTGGGAGCTACATTCAGTCCGTCATTGGGCAGAGACATCTCGATTTTGTGGAGGAAGAAATCTGGGGTCCCGTTACAGCATTAGGACTTAACAAGCATGGCTGAAAACTAAAAGCAGGATTGATAAGATCTTGTTTAAATAAAATAGCACTTAAATGAGAGAAGGGCTAAAAGGGAAAAGTAGAATCAGGAAAGCAGATTGCAATCTGAGGGAGAATCTAAGGAGCCTGTTCATTCCTTACTAGAGTGAACAGCCAACAGGTAACAGGAACAACAAAAAACCTAGGTAAGCAGGGTTCATTAATAGAAGGAGATGAGGGGAACAGGATATAAAAAAGATTAAATCTGTTGTGTACATGTACCAACTCTCCACAATGAATGGAATCATAATATACTATAAACACATACTAATAAAAATTTTAAAAAAGAGATCCCAAACATTTCCTCCCCCTACAAAAAAAAGAATACATCCCAGTTCAAGATAGTGTAGTATGTTCATACTGTGCTATATCCCAGTTCAAGATAGTGTAGTATGTTCATACTGTGCTATATCCCCTCTCTTCCAAGGCTAAAGCAATGATGGATATTTTTAGTATAAAGAGAAAATCAGTAAACCTAAGCTCAAAAATAAGATAAATATCTTTGTAGACCAAAATACAAATAGAAAATCAGAGTGTTTTATTGAAATGAAGTCTTGATCTGGGTGGGAGTCTTAGGATCTTGGATTGAAATCAAGAAGCAGTGATTAAAGTTTGGCTTCTGTGGGGCCAAAGGGCAAACAGTACTGTTGTACAATGAGATGGGAGCCAGCCTCCCAGTTCTGATGCCAAGGACAGTGATGAGCTGCCCTAGTCATGAGAAGAAGCTGAGGAAAGCTCATGCCAGCTTCCACCTGGGCTGTACAAAACCACTGGGTTGGTGCACATACAAAGAGGGACAGCAGGAGCAAAGCTCAGAAGCACATGAGGAAATCTTATGCTAATGAAAGTACTTAGCACCATCAATAGCTAGAATATGGAATCATTCATGTAGACCAGTGTGATGAGACATTTAAAGCTCAAAAATAAGAAAGTCTAACTATTTTTAATAAAAAAAAAGAAATCAGGAGGGAAAATGGAGATCTATGAAAGGTAAATTTAAAGTCATAAATAGTTTTTAAAAATCAGTAAATGGAATAAACCCCAGGTTGGACACAGTTGGAGGGGTGGGAGGGAGTACAGTATAAAGACATAGCAGGTCCTTGTGTATGCATGTGTGTGTTTTTGGATGCCTTGGCTTTCCTACTTTTTCTAGAATTTCTATAATAAAATTGTTAATTTTTAAATGTAAAAAAGAGGAGTATACAATATGCAATTTATATCTGTCACAGCCAACTTAGCAAAAGCTCCATTTACACAAATAAAATTTTAATTAATCAAGCAAGAATTCTACCTAAGAACTTATACAGTAGAGAAAAATTAGAAATTTGATTAATACTGTAACCACCTTAAAATGTCTGAAATTTCAGATTAAAGATCTCTTAAGTAAAATTCTTTGCTGTACACAAAAAGACCCATTTGAAATTAGTTACTTTTAATAATTCACTACCCCAGCAGAGACAAAGTACAGATAATTATGAGTGGCACACATAAACACAAAGGTTGTGTATATTTAAATATGGATGTGTTTCTGTGTCTTTGGCAAACACTCCAGGTCAGAGGGGTCCAAGCTTCTTGCAGCAGGTCAGTGTTGCCTTGTTGTTTAACCTGGCAGCAAGATCATAGTAGATCATAGTCCTTACTGTCACTTTGCTGATTTAGCATGTCAAAATCAAACAGAATGGCAGAGATGAATCTGCAAAAAGAACTTTTACTTGGAAGTAGAACACAAAAATAGAAATGCAATTGGAGACATCCATGCATAGGTCACAGTGGCCTCTGATACGTCCAGAAAATGAAAGAAAGGGTGGAGTCTTACACAGATAAAGAAATCTACACAAGCTATTTGGAAAAAAAAGTTTCATTGAAACTTGCAGTGGATTGCAGAAGCTACCAAGCTCTGATTGGCAAATGACACCCAGTAACTATGCAAAGCTAGTCTTCAAAACACAGCTGGCTGCTCCATTGTCAATTGCTGAGTAAAATACAGTACTCTTAAAGTTATGTCAGATGATTTCAGTGGATTGTTTTTAAGAGAAAGTTCCTGGAGTGGGCATCTGTGACCTGTGTTGTTTTTTCCTATGCAGTTCCACCCCGTTTTAGTGGAGCATAACAGGAATGAGTCCATTTTGCATAATTATTTTCACAATAGTAAGATTACCTAGATAATTTTAGTATGAATTGTACCAAATACTGTATGTAAGACCAATTTGTTTTTGACTACAGCTTCCTTATTGTTGACAGTTGCATTTTGTGGTACTATCTTTCTTTAGCAATATTGCATTGTGCAGTATCCCATGTAAATGACATTTCAAGATGATTGAAGATTGCATCAAATATTTTATCCTTTTAACAAATACTCTTTAATATGCACTCTGAGGACAGATCAATATTTAAGCTTTATTCTAAAAGACAAACAGGTAAACAACCACTTTTTGAATAAAAATCCACAGAACATGGAATTTTAACCGTGAATTTAACTTTTGTCAAAGACCAAGACTATTTACACAGTAACTACTTTGATCATGCTGTGCAGAAGCCTCATGATTTACTTTTACCTTAATAGAGGTCAGGTCGCAAGATAACTAAATCCAGTGAGGATTTTCCACAGCCCCAGACTCAGGAGGTTCTAAGTTTGATCCTGTGGCAAGTACACATTTTAGTGTCTGGGAAGAAAGCCTTGTTAGCTCCTAGCATGCACCAAATACTTGATGTAGCCCTCTGAATAAAGGAATGTTTCATAGCTAAAAGTATCTAAATGCTTATTTCTTATGCCAGAACATGGCCAGCCAATTGTGACTGTCAGTTAAAAACATGCAGTATGTTTAATGCACCACATTCTGACCCTTGTTTTTTTCAATTCTACAAAGAAGATAGAAAATTAATTTTTTTCTATTTTAAGCATCAGTTTCTTCCATTAGAATGTTTGGATACACTGCAGTATTTAATACCCTTAACTTTGTTACTTAATCACTTTTGTTTTTCTGATTTTAATTTTTAAAAGATTTTCTTAGCTTGAAAGTGGCCTATATTAATGTCATTGAAAAATTCATTAGCCTCTGGGAAAAAAGACTTCATAAGTTATACATTTCCTTTGCAGGAAGGAGCCATAAGGGGAAATTATCATTTCCTTTTGCTTTGCACCCATTCCCATTCTGCCACTGAAAAATGAAACGAAATTCATAATTGGGGCCTGGAATACTCCATCTGTTCTGAGGTCACTAAGTTCTGTTTCTCTCAAGGGTTCTAAATCATACTCCATTAGTCTTGTTTCAAAATCTCAGCTCTGAGACTGGAGACCCCAAAATGGGTAATACCACTGAGAAAGTAATTGCAGGTAAATGATTTATTTTTTCCTAGTATAATAAAACTGTGAAGGCTGAATACTAAAATCCTTAAAAACTAAACCAAAGCCAGAGAATAACTAAGAGAACAATAGGCAATTTATAAAGTAGCAAGAACTAGAGAAAAATAAATGGTGCTTAAAACTAAACCGAAAAGGGGCTTTAAAAATAGCCCTATAATATTTTTTTGTATTAAATTCTTTTATTGGTACATTGTAGGTATACAACACAATTACATTTCTCATTGGGAATTGTACCTTTATATAATGCATCTTGGTTCTTATTTTTTCCCCATTCCTAGCCCTCCCTTCACGCCCTCCACCCTTCCCTATTTACAAAGACTTTATTTCCATTTTTTCCATTTCTCATCATTTTTTCCTTTCCCTTCTTTCCTTTCCCTTCTTTCCTTTCTCTTGTAATTTTATTTTTTAAATTAAGCAAATAGTCTTAAAGCTGTAGAGGCACTATTAGAAATGTTCAGCTGTTTAAGTTAGTTGCTAGTTAGTCCAAGGTTCTTTCACTGTACCCACTGGCCCTCTCAGTGGTCTTAGCAGTCCTGTATTAAAGTTTGTTCTTCTGTCAGCACCAACACCATAAAGATCCTATAGCCCCCGCACAGTCCTGTGGTCAAATGAGTTTGGGATACAGCCCCTGGGAGGCCCTCAGAAGTGTTGCAATGGGACAGTCTTCTTAGCTTTGTTCAGTCCATCATTTCCCCAAACTCTACAGAGTTCTGCAGAATCCTCAGGGATAAGGGGAACCCTTAGAGTATATAGAAAGCAAGGTGTTGGTAGTATATGAGGTTTTGAAGGTTGGAGTAACTGGATACATCTTCCAAAAGAAGATGAAAATGCAGGACTAGAACCTGCCCTCGATGTTCACAGGTGATTGCTTCCAGGACTTCCCACAGATACCAAAATCCAAGAATGCCGAAGCCTCTTATGTAAAAGGACACAGTATTTAATATAGCTACATGTATCCCCACCCCCCACCGTTTTATCACTAGATCATTTTGATACCTAACATGATGTAAGTGCTTTTTAAATAAGCATTACACAGTATTGTATTATTTAAGGAATAATAGCAAGGGAAAAGTTCTGTACATTTTCAGCACCAACACAATCATCATAAGCCTGACTTCATTTTCTATCTGTGGTTGATTGACTCCACAGATGCCGAGCCTGCAATACAGTGGCCCGGCTGTATTTCTTTGTGTCTTTAGAGAATCGGTGTTACACATCAGTGAAAATATTTTGGGCTCTAAAAGAACACTAAAAATGATTGGTTCTTTTTACACTGATTTGACTACTAATAATACTGCTGATATCAATTTTAGTAAACTCAGAAGGCTTAATTAATTACATTATACATTTTGCTTGCTTTCCAGGATACTGTAATTTATGAACGACTGGCTGAGACTTCAAAATACAAAGAAATTACCCTAAAACATTTGGAACAATTTGCTACAGAAGGCAAGTATTCTATAGGAATAAAGCATGATTAGAATACAAAGATATTATATCCTTTTTGATATCTTACAGAGCCACTGTTCCTGTTTTAGAGATTCCTAAAGTAAGATACTACTTATTGTTAATAACTTGGATTTTACTATGTCCTGTTCCCACACGGTATTTTTATTTTACTCCCCTAAAACTGTATTTATTAAAACATTGACGGTCTCAGCCTCTATGTTTTAGATGCTAGGTCTGCAAATCTGTTTTACTTTTAAGAATGGATGTAACCTACAGTCGAAACACTTTTCCTTATATCTCAAGAAATTTGTTAGGAAAAGCAAGAGTCAAAGAACTGAGATGGTATTCTAAACTGAATAAGAAAAAGAAGAAATAATTAAACCTGTATGACTATTAAAACAGGCATTAAATTTAGTTACAACTCAGCATGTTTTATTGAGGCCCTGACATGTGCCAGGCTCTGAGGCCTCACCGTCTGCGGTGAATAAGCTTAGCCCTGTCTCCCTGTCCTGCAGTATATGATGTGTGAGTCACACAGTAAACAGTCCAGGTAGATAAGAAGAGAGGAAGTGAGGGTTGTTAGACATGAGGGTCAGCTACTACAAGAATTTTTAGTCTTATCTGTGACCTTGATGACAGTGGTGATAGGTGTATTTGAATCTCCCATCTTGGTTTTTACCCATCTGTTTTAGCTAGAGCAGTTGCTCATAGCACCAAGCCTGAGCCCTGATCAAATCTTTTTTTTCTTCTGAATCCAAGTTTTAAAAAGATAATATTTTTTTTTAAAAACACCATGCCATGCCGGGGATTTAGCTCAGTGGTTCCGGCGCCTGCTTCACAAGCCCAAGGACCCGAGTTTGATCCCCGGTACCAAAAAAAAAAACAAAAAAAAACTCGCTATGCCAAATAGGAATAAATGGGGGTAGGGGGCTTTGAAAAGCAAGAACTTTCTCCTAGTTCACCAAAATTAAGAATATACCTGTACACAGAGTTCAACATCCTCAGCTGGGCTTGGCAGACGGCCTACCCACCACACAGGACAGGTATAGTTTGGTCCAGTCCAGTTTGGTCTGGTCTGATCTAGATTGATTGAGGAGGAAGAGGTTTGGGGCATCTTCCTCCATCCTGGTTATGATGTTACAGATATTCTGGCTCTTAGATTTGAATTGGCTTGGCCCACGTCTTCACCCCGTTCTTTCTAGCATGGGCTGAATGACCCTTCAATCATATGGCTATTCTCAAATAAGTTTTTCAGTCAGGTTTCTTTTTTTTTTTTTTTTCCCCATTAAGTTTATTGGTACATTTTAGGTATAAAATACAGTTACATTGATCATTGGGATCTTGTACCATTACATGAGTATCTTGGTTCTTATTTT
>NW_004624761.1:24422768-24495907 GCF_000247695.1 Heterocephalus glaber
TGCCCTAGGATCCTGGGATGGAAGCAGGGAGCTTCCTTCTGGGTACTGGGACCAGCTGAGCTTCTCTGCCCTAGGAGCCTGGGATGGAGGCGGGGAGCTTCCTTCTGGGTGCTGGGACCAGCTGAGCTTCACTGCCCTAGGAGCCTGGGATGGAGGCGGGGAGCTTCCTTCTGGGTGCTGGGACTGCCTGAGCTTCTCTGCCCTAGGAGCCAGGGATGGAGGCGGGGAGCTTCCTTCTGGATGCTCCAGAGAAAATTTTTTATGAAAGGAAAATCAATCTATGCAATGTACATCATTGTCTTATTTTAAGAAATTGGCACAGCTACTTTTCTCTTCAACCACCATCACCCTGGTTAATCAGCAGCCATCAGCATCAAGGCAAGATGCTCCAGCAGCAAAAATGTAATTTACTGAAGGCTTAGGTGACCATTAGCATTTTCAAGAGTAAGTTATTTACATTGTTTTTTAGATACAATGCTATTGTACACTTAATAGAAAACAGTATAATATGAACATAACTTTTATATGAAGTGGGAAACCAAAACATTCTTGTGTCTTGGTTCATTGCACTATTTGCTTCATTGTAAAATGAAAACTACAATATCTTTAAAGTATACTTGTATTGAGTGTATTCAGTCTTATGTGAAAGAGACCATCTAATGAGCAAGAGATCAGTGATAATCTGACCTTCCACTTTGCAAATTTGGAACAGGGTGAAAAAGACTCAACATGTTCTTAGGGAGAATAATGCTGTCACTTTGTTTATTGCTTTCTACCTCATTGTTTCTAATTGTCTCATGCATATCCATTATCTGACACAGCATTGAAGTATAATTTAATCATATTAGCATATATCTTTACTTTTTTTTAAACAAGTCAACAAGATTGCTTCTTCACTGTGGTAATCTTCTATTGTTTTGTTTTATATTATTTTGTTTTTCTTAGTCAGTGCCTGCTCCTTTTTAACTGCATTTTTATTTCTCCCTTTTATATGTGTTTGGCGTTTTTTTTTAACCTTAGGGAAACATAAAGTAAGATAGCTTCAGGGAGCCTTAGACTCATGTGAAAAAATATTGGATGAAAGTAAAGGATTCTCAAGAGAAAAAATTCAATGGGATAGTAGGAATTTATACCAAAATCCATGAATTATCATTAAGTCTCTGACTTTAAAACAAATGTATACTTCAGTATTTTTGCTCTTAAAGAATCTAAATGTTTATTCTTAAACATTTAACCATTTATTTCCTCCAGAATCTTCAGCTACTTGGAGCTACAGCCATTGAGGATAAATTACAAGATCAAGTGCCTGAAACCATAGAAACTCTAATGAAAGCAGACATCAAAATCTGGATCCTGACGGGAGACAAACAAGAGACTGCCATTAACATTGGTGATTCACTTAATTCAAGTTTTAGCTCTTTGTATTTCTTAACAGATTGATATATTTTAACAGATGGGTTTGAGGCACTTTAAGATTTGATATTTCGTGATTCCAGATTTATAATATTATCAAATATGTCTATTTACTAATGACCTCAGTGCCTTTAAGTGGCACTGGTTTTATGTATAGCCAGGCTTCACTCCTGCAACCGTGTGTGCTCTCTCTCACCTTGCATCCCTCCCTCTACACAGTTCATCCATAAACATCATAGGTAGCTAACATTCTGCAGTTGTCTGAAAATTCAGAGACTGGACCTGTGGCGCATGTGTGTATTGACTTACTTATATGATTAAAGGTTGTTTTCTTCAGAGGAAGGAAGAAGGCTGCCAGTTTGCATTCATACTGGAGTCAATTCTAGTTTTCAGAATGTTTCTACTAGTTAATTTAGGCTGCATAACAGAATATCACAGGCTGGATAGCTTAAACAACAGAAATTTATTTTTTCACATTTCTTCAGATGAAAAATCCAAGGTCAGAGTTCCTGAAGAGTTGTTTCTGATGAGCCCTGGCTCAGAGAGCCTTCTTGCTATGCCTTCACATGGCCTTTCCTCTGTGAACATGCACTCCTGGCTTCTCTCGTTACGGTGTCGGTCATATTGCATGAGACTCTGGCTTAGACCCTTGGTGCTGCTATAACAAAATAAACCTGGTGGCTGAGGTGGGATGCTGGGAAATACAAGAGCAAGGCACCAGCAATTTGGTGTTTGATGAGGATCTACCTGCTTTTTGGTTCATAGATGACATTTTCTAATTGTGTCCTTCCATGGTGGAAGGGACAAGGCAGTTCCTGAGGCCTCTTTTGTAAAGGCACTAATTCGATCACACCAGTATCCACTCACCTCTCAAAAGCTCTGCTTCCTAACAATATCACATTGGTAATAAGATCTCAACATACAAATTGTGGGGAGACATAAACATTCAGACCATAGCAGGCCCCAGCCTTATGACCTCATCTGACCTTCAAGGCCCTGTGTCACAATGGCAGGTGAGGGCTTCAGCATATGGATTTGAGGGCGGGAGAGACACAATTCAGTCCATAACAGAAATCTTACTAAAAACAAACTGTATATTATATATAAAACTCCCCCAAATTGAGGAAACTGTTTTAGGAGTGTTTACAACAGAAGCCACATTTTTTGCAAAGTCATTTTTTAAGTATTCTCTAAAAAAATTCAGCTAATAATCCTTTAAAAAATGTTAACAGTCAGCCTAAAGTATCCTGTAAATACTTGCAGGATTTATAAATACAAATAAATATAAAACTGTGCTACAAATGCATAGTAAATTGATATTAATAAAAAGTTAATTTATTTTAGAAAAACAGCATACAAATTTATTAGCATGCATGGGGGATAATCATGTGATTATCCTAAAAATTAATTTGATTTTAAAACAAACTGTAGACCATTAAATTTAGAAGCCACTCAATTTGTTAATTTTGATCATAAAAATTATCAGTAATGTTAGGAAAGGAGATGTATGAGAAGGTAATTGTGATAAAATGCAGAATGCATTAGAGTTGGGAGACCTGAACACACAAGTAATGATAAGACTACAAATGGAGAACATATGGCAGTGAGCAGTGATGTATAAAGAAAATAGGGAATCAGAGGTACAGATGGTGTAGGATATGTGATCATTATTAATGTTCCTGTGGAAAAAGAACTGCGGCGGTTTCTGGTAACATTTAACCTTTAGAATCTTAGACCATGCTTGTTCCTAGAAGAAGGTAGGGGAGATTCTTCCATTCAGTGAATGGCTTTAGTATCTACAAAGCTACACTCTGGGTAAGTGCCAAGAATACAGCAGGAAGCAGAAGAAACCAAAATCTCTGCCCTGTGGGGGAAACATATGATAAAGTAAATTAGAAAACTGTGGAGTATATTTGATGGCAATGATTGCTGTTAAATAATTAGTTAATTAATTTAATTAAATAGGAGATCAACACTGGGCAGAGGGATTTGGTTTTCCATAAGATGGTCAGGAAGAACTCAGGGAGAAAGTGACATTTGAGGGGCTCATAACAGGGTGATTAGGACAGAGCTGTGTTATGTTGCAGAGGAAGTGCATGTGTGCAGAAGGAACACGAGAGCCAGTCAGGGTGGACCACACCAGCCCTGTACAAACTTTGCATTTACGCTGAGTGAACAGGGAAACCATTGGATGATTCTCGGCAAAGAAAAGTCATGTTTGACTCCCCGTAAAAACATCACTCTGGCTACCAGGCTGAGACAGGGCTTGAAGTAAAGCCAGTGAGGAGCAAGAGGGCCTGAGGGTGCATTGCATAGTACAGGGGAAGCATGGTAGTGGCTGGGACCAGGTGTAAGGGTGAAAAGTAGTTGGGTTCTTCTTGATGTGTTTTAAAGGTAGAGCCGACAGGATTGACTGACAGATTTAATGTAGGATAAAAGAGGAAAAAAAGAATCACAGGTAACTCCAAGGCTTTTGGCCTTCACAACTGAAAGATTGGGGTGCCATTAACCAAAATGAGGAAGACTGAATTATACTAGGTTTTCTGGGAGAGGGATCAGGAGCCTGGCTTTTGGATATACTGAGTATGAAATGCCTACTTCCTACCCAGGTTATCAGCTATTAGGTAGGTAGTTGGTTATGAAAGTCTGAAGTTTAGGAGAGGGGTCTGAGCAGGAGATGAGTTTCAGAGCAGTAAACACTTAGGGCTGGGGATATAATTCAGTGGCAGAGCATCTGCTTATTAAGGGTGAGGCCCTGGGTTAAATCTCTACCAGAGAGAAAGAGAGAGGGGGATCCAGAATGATAGACACTTAGATAACAGTTAAAACCATGAAATGGAGTGAGATCACAAAGGGAGGGAGTATAGATGGTTATATTTTTTGTACCTTTATTTATTTATTTATTTATTTATTTATTTATTTTGGTACCGGGGATCGAACTCGGGACCTTGCGCTTGTGAGGCAGATGGTTATATTTTTTAATCTAGTCAGCAGGCTCACCGGTTTTTCTCCAGCCACATTCAGCTTTAGCAAGCTGGTGGAGAAAAGCCAGAGTTGTATTTAACAATGGAGAGATTTTTGCCATGCAGTGAGTGCAACAAATCAAGAGAATGCAGACAAGGAAAGGATGTTGTGACCTTTCAGGTCAGGGAATGGTGGAGGATCAGAGGATCCAAGCAGTAGTCGTCCTAATCCCCTGGCATACATCTCTAGAAACAACCATTGACCCACCTTTGCTCTTCATGTTGGTCATCAAAAAGGGTATCTGTATGTGTTTGTCAGCTTTGAGGACAGAGAGGACTCCTAACGTCTTTCCATGTTGTTGATCGAGACAGCCTCAAAGGATGGCCTTGTATCATGTCCTTCTCTGACAACCAAGAACCTTTCAAATTGTTTTACCAAGACATGTGCTTGCACCTTTATTTCACTCTCCTTGTTCTTTTTTTTCAAATTTTTACTTTTTTGGGCCAGGGATTTAGCCTCAGAAGTTCGATCCCCGGTACCAAAAAAAAAAGAAAGAAACAATTTTTACTTTTTTATTAGTGTATGTTTCAGTATATAATGATGACATTCATCATGGCTGAGTTGGTACCTGTACATAACACATCTTAATTCTTTTTACATCCCCTCCCCTTCCCCTCCCTCCATCCCTTGGTTGCTTTTCCATTTACAAAAGATCATTTCATGGTTAACTTCCTGTAGACCTGGAAAACAAGTGATTACCATCACTCCTGATAAGTTCGCTTCAGACACTTTGATAATATTATTGCTTTAACATCTTCATTTCTCTGGAAAAAGTGATTATATCCATTTACTCTGTTTGTACATAGGACACTCCTGCAAACTTTTGAAGAAAAACATGGGAATGATTGTTATAAATGAAGGCTCTCTAGATGTAAGTAAAACTATTTTTCCAAACCTCCTCTTTTAGTTTAATCATCCTGCAGTATTTTATTTTTTATTCAGATTGCTATGAACCTATTTTCATGAAGTTAAAAGATACTTTGTCACTATTTTTCTTCTTTTTTTTTAAACTTTATTATCAAACACACACACATACAAAAATTAAAACCATTCAAAGAAGAACAATGCAAGGGGAAAAAAAACTGTAATAATATTCAAATCCAGTAGAACTCAACCAAAACAAAACTGAAAAGCACTTAAACATTTTTCCATACTATTTTTCTTCTTTACCATAATCTACAATTTTGAACAACATTGATGAAACTGATTCAAGCTTTATACTTGTGTTAGCAAAAAGAAATTACCAAATGATTTCCTTAATATTGAGAAAGTGAAAGGCTGCTTTACAAAGCATTATGTCAGGAGCTTGCTGATGGACCACAACTTGTTCATATTTGGGTATTTTGTTTTATCTATTAAGCATTTTATGTGGGCTTTAGCTTCCAGTGTTAATATATATTTTTCTTCATTAAAAATTGTGAAAGCTATTAAACAACACACACAAAAAAACACTGTTAATAGGAAAGGCTTGTTGTTTTGTTATTATGTTTTGGTTTTTAATATCATAGCTTCTGGGATTAAAATATAAATTCCTAGGATGTCTTTTTCATGGTTATGATCACTTGATATTATATTTGGGAAAGAATAAAGATTTATTAGGAATACAGTATAAAATAGAATCTAACAAAATAAATACAGGTCAAATGACCTATAAATACTTTAAAATTAGGGTGACTATTTATAATTTAAGGTGGGAGACAGAGCAGAAGTGATGATTATACACTGCTTGAAATAGTCATTGTGCAACCAAGAGCAGATCAGAAAAAAACTGATAAGTAGGGAAGTCGGTGAAGCTGAGAGGCCAGCTACGTAGAGGGATGGTGAAGAAGTGATTGATGTGGGCAGTGAGCTTTATTTGACTTAAGATGTTAAATCTCAATGACAGTCTGTCTCTTGATTATTCGTCCTCAAAATAATCCTCTGATATATTTCCCTTTCTGTGACATCTTTGAGCAACTAGTTAACTTAAAGAATAGTAAATGATTTTGCAACTATGTAAGTTCTTTATTGCCTTAAATTATTAAATATGTACTTTTGGTTGAACAAGTACTTTTGTGTTTTTAATCCCTGAAACACAAACCAAAAAACTCCAGTGAATGGGTGGAAATCTTCCTTTGTCGTTCATTCAGCATGCACTGAGAACACACCACTAAACAATTACAGTGTGTGCTGTGCACCCTTAGAGCTTACAGTTGTCTCCGTCCTCCATGCTGTGTGTATTAATTTTGAGCTAGTATATCCAAGTTACTATCTTGTGAAAAATTATGACTAACACAGCCCTGCCCTCTAAAAGCTTACACATAATAAGTAAAGTAACATGTATATAAACAACAGTACCAAACATGTATGTAAGTGAGACACATAGTTTGCTATGGAAATATTGTGAAGTTTAGAAAAGCATTTATAAAGAAAGTGGCACCTGGTTAGATAGAGATGAGTCACTGAGTAAGGAGGAGTACTTGCAGCAGAAAATTCTTGCAAGTAAGTTCAAGGCTTCAAAAGAGGAACATTGAACTTGCATATAAAGTTATAATTTTTAAGTATTTTTATTTGAATAAATATAGGCACCTAATTAATATTTAACTTACAAGAAGGGAAAAAGTTCAGGTGGTAGAAAATGAGTCTCCCCTTTGTATCTGGGCTGCCCAGGTACCTCCATAGGGATGGTGACTGGTCCCTAACTATATGTGCTTGGCCAGAGCTATTCTGCTGTGTCTAAGTCACATGTGTCTAATGCATACCCTTTGTTATGAAATAGTACCTTATATACTCCGCTTTTCTCACTTACTGTATCTTAGCAAATGATCTGTATATATGAAGCTATATAATTGTTTTTTATAGTAGCATGGTATTTGTAAGGTACCTACAAAGAAATGACAGGGTTAAAACTGGAAAGGTGTCTCAGGCCAGATGTGGTGGGCCAGGTTAGAGGACTTGCCAACAGAGGAAGGGAAGCCCCTTCATCAGCTTTGTGCATAAGAGATGTGCTTTGCTGGAACAGTTATACAGAGATGAGCTCCCCACCCCCCGCCACCTTGGAAAGGTGGGGAGGTGTGGATTGCAGACATGGGATCAGGAAAAGAGTTAGGTAAGAGGGAGTGGGGACATTGATGTCACTGATACGGTGTGAGAGAAATTCAAAGACTTATCCCAAATGGTCCCTGAAGAAAGAGCCATCGAAGGTCCCAGAACTGGGACACTGCATTGTGAAAACTGCAGTGGAAATATTTCCATCTTCCTTATTTTTTTGTCAGTAACATGGGTCACATGTGGGTGCATGGTTTTTTCTTATACTGAAAAAAAAATCAAAGAATAAGACCTGTGATGTTGAAACCAAAGTAGGACAGGCCATGCCCAATTTGACATGGGATGCTTTTTGTCTAGATTTAGGCTTTCCACCTTCTGTACAGTGTAGAAGCATTGCTTCTTTTATTTTATTCTGCTCATCATTTTTTTCCAGTTCTTGCACAAACATGTCCTTCAAGTGTTTAAGTGTCAAAGGAAATAGTAACCTCAAAAAAAAGTGAAATACCAAAAATATTCAGTGTAATATTCAAGACAGTGGCATTTATTTTTCTTTTTGAGATTTCTAAAGTGGTAACTCAAAATTAATAAACACCTACAAGGTATTTGCACTACCTGTTTCTTCTGGAGCAAACTTAGAAGTGTCCAGTGAATACATGATTTCAGTGAAAGCAGCAACTATGGTTTATTCTTTCTAAGTGCTCATAAAATTACCTGCCATATAGTAAGTGCGCTATAAATATTTGAGAAGCAAGATACTCCAAAATTTTAAATTAAGGAATTACTTTTTTAAAAAAGATGTACATCAGTTTTAAGTTTAGTAGTAATTCATCATATCTGATATTTTTAAAGGAGAGTGGTTAACAGTCTCCTTACTAATTCAAGTGGCAATTTGAAGACAGCCACTGTAGCTGAGTGGATTAACACAAATTTGTCCAGCTCCTTGCTGGCAAGCATTGTAGCACTGCTGTCTGGGGAAGGTTTTTCTCCCAGGGAGTTAAGTAGTGACTTTACAAATCTGACTGTTTGGGGTCAGACCCGCCAGCACTCACTCATTTGTTTCTCAGCAGGAGAGGAAACATCACTTTGCATAGTGCCTTCTGATCTTGTGTCATAAAAGCCATAGCTGTGATTTCAGGGAAATCATAAGTGGTAGAATGCCTTTAGGTAAATCATTCTTTGTTTCTTCATTGCCCTAGAGAAGAAAAGCATCCTATCTGTGTTCAAATTGTACTGATAGATAATAAGAAGATACAGGATTATTACTCCATGAGCACAAAGAATAATTAGCAAGCAATAAATTTAGGAACATAATGGCTTAGGAAATAAATTGTGAGTGCATGTTTTTTCAAGTGATAACTTTAACAAATGTACTCAAATTACTCTCTGACACAATATAGTGCTTAAGAGCACGATTCTGCCCCCTCCTGACTGTGGGGCCTTAAAAAACTTAAAATTAGTTTTCCTGAGCCAGAATATCCCTATCTATAAAGAGAATGTTATCTTTGACATAGGTTTGACATGGTTAGCACAGTCCATGCATGGTGTGTGTTAAAAAGAGTTGTTATGAAATTGTGTAGAAAGAATACTCTTCCAAACTTATTTTGCATAGTGATCGTTCTTGTTTTAAAAACTAAATTGTTCTTCCATCTTTTTTCCCAAGGTAGTGAGTTATAACTGTGGGTTCTCTGTTATGTGAGTGATGCATTTTGCTATCAACTCTTCACATTTTCTAGTAAAATCTTATCCCTAATACAGTGCTGTTAAAATTGAAAAGATAAATCTCTTTTTCTTAAGCTGGATTTAAAGTATCATATTTGAGGATCTTAAAATTTCACATAGTAAGTTCTTTCTGCTAGTGATCTTGCTAATGGAAGTCTTTGTCTCTCATAAAGTAGACCATCACTCAAAAATGCCACTGGGATTTCTAACTTTCTCTTTTTGAGTTTCAGTGTGATTTTCCTTTCACCAACATAAAGGCTCCTCAGCATTTTTTTAAGCCAACATAAAGGCTCCTTAGCATTTTTTGAAACCTTTTAAGTAAATGCATAAAGTCAAACTGTAGTTGAAGATACAGTGTAAATCTGCAGACCTGATGGGGAAACTGACAGGTTTGTCTGCTTCCTTTAACTCCCACCTGCTTTCACTGTAAGAGCAGCGCCCCCTGCTGGTTGCTGCCCTAGAGCGAAGCAGGATGTTGTCACCCAGGTACCCACCATTTATAAAATCTTGTGTCAACAAGAGTTTCTTAGGTAGAAACCTTGGATTTTTTTTTAATTTAGAAAGTAAGAATTTCATGGATACGTGTCTTTAAGACTCATCTAAAGTTTATCAAAACCTAGTACATGTTCGTAATCAACAGATCATTTAGATAATTTGTATGGGTTATTTTTTGTCATACTGCTTCGAACCACTTTATTAGGAGTTCTAATTATCCTCTTGATGCAAGACATTTCCGTAAATGTCTACTGTGTCTACCAAAGAGGGAATTTCAAAATACTGGTTTGATGGATATATTATACATCTTCCCTAACTCTATGGCAGTGCCTAGGAAGTATCCCACAAAATTCTCAGAGACTCCTTCTACTTAATAACCTATAGCCAGGGCACCCTTTTTTCATCTCTTTTATATATTTCAGTGTGTCATAAAAGAATTTGTTCAAATGCTTTCCATTAAAACTGTAAACATCTAAACTATGACCTCAGAATTGGAGGATTTCATTCTGTGACATGTCTTTAACTTCTAAATCCTAATTAAAGTCTTTCAAAATGCACTACAGCAGTTCCACAAGGATTGAGTCTGTGCACTGTTAAGAAATATGAGTATGCTATTACCCTAGTCCCTTATAATCTACCAATTCTGTGAATCTCTGGAAATCAGGAAACTCGAACATTTTGCATTGATTTGATCTAAGTTTCTACATAATAGAAAAATCCTGAAGACCTCTCTCATTGAGAGAGCTTGGGATTTTGCCACTGCTTCATCTGTCAAGTTCAGAATAGATATGAGGGCCCATCATTTCTTAATCCATTCACTGCGTGGCTTAAAGGAGCAGATGTATATAGGTGCAAAGTCAAAGGCTTCTAGTGTTCCCAAGTTTAACTCCTGACAAGCCCTGCCCGCCTCTCCTTCTGCTCATCTGGTTTCCCTAGACTGTCTCTGCTGTTGACATTCACATTCATCCTGGTGAGGAGCCACCACTGAAGTATTGGAAGTAATAAATCATCTATCCCACAGGGAAGTACAACTTTCTGGCTTTCTGTGAGAAAGGGAGTTTGCCACCTCTGCAAGACTATGTATTGTTGGTTCTACTCATAACAAAATCGATAGCTTACATTTATCAAGTGCTTTCTATTTTATTATAGCAGCCATTAAACTAAGGACTCTACAGGGACAATTGCATTTGCACCCAAAAATGTTAATGGGAAGATTACTAGTATGCCTGTTTTATAGGTGAGGAATCTAGAAAAGGGTACCTTGACCAAACACAAATAGCCAAGTGTCACTAGGAGATGCAGCTAAGTCACTGGATTCCAGAATGTAATATACAAGTAAGTTTTTCTTGCCCTCAGTGTCATAATTGTAAAACAAGAGTAATGAAAATATCCATCTTCCAGGGGTGATGCTATGAGGATTAAATAAAATAGTACAAATATTTAGAAGCAGGTACTGGCTTTGACTTCCAATGGCTGCCCTGTTTTTAAATTACATAAATTTCTTTACTTAATTTGAGAATATGGCCTCATACCAGCCATAGGTTTGATTATGAATATGTTTCCCCCTCACTGATATATTTTACAGAAGATGAATTATTAGCCACATTAAATATTAAGTTAACAAGCATTAAAATATGTCTTTTTTAACACCATAGTAAAAGAAATCCCATTATGGAATTGCTAATTTATTCTAGCTGAACTTGACATTCTGACACCATGTAAGCTTCTACTATAAGTTATAGGACATTCAGGACATAAATGCTAAAATTGTCATCTGTACCCTTTTAAGACCAATTTCTATGCATTATACAGACAAACCTCACTGTTTGGGGAACCAGCCACCGTTGAATAGCTTCTGAAAGAAGTCCAGAATAAGCAAGATATTGACTTGATTCCAGAAAAAAAGAAGGCGAAAAAGAATGTGGGCTACTTCAGGTTTTGTTTTGATACTTCCCCTGAGTCTAATACAATATACTTTGTATTGCTTTGAAAAATAGTTTAGGCAGGCTTTAAACCACAGAGTTCTCCTCCACTGCCAGCATTGGTGCTTCAACACTATGGATTTTCTTTTCCCGTTAGCAAAGCTGTCTCTGCTTTGGGGTTTGAAATCTTAAAATCTTAGTTTAACTTTTAAGGTGTTGATGTTTCCCTATCAGAAGCAAAAATAATTTTCTGAATGTCCTAGGGTAGGAAGATTGTTCAAACCACACCTGGGATCCTGCTTACTCCAAGTAGTCCTCCATGAAGAAAGCCAACTGCATTACCTTTGAGAGAAGTAGGTTATTTAAAAGAAATAGTAACATTTGAACAAATAATCTGTTTTCCTGTCCTGTAACTTAAGACCCTGTCTGCTGCAAACCAAAGTATGTGGTTGAGGAAAGTTCCATTCAACCCATTGTTTCGTCTCATGGAACCAAATGTGTCCCCTTTTGGTAAACAGTTCAGTGAGCCAGCTCGTGTGCGGAACTCTAAGTGAAGTTGTTCACAGATTCATAGTTTTTTGTTCTGAGAAATTTTTCCACCCCAAGCCTAAGTATTCTTTACCTCGTTTTGGCTGAATATCTGAACTCTTCCCTGAGACCTAGAATTACAGATAAGTGCTTTTCTAACCATTCTGCCTCTTGCCATTGACCCCCTAAGCTTGTTGACATTTCTGAGGGGAGCAACCCATGCCTTGTGCCTTCTTTGCATCTTTCCAACCCATACCTTTGATGAGTCAGTACAACCCTAAAAAAGACAGTCTATAGGAAACCTACTGGGTGCCAAGTTTATGAGCATGCTTAATTCTCTGCTCCTTTAGGGCTGGCATTTTGTCCCAGTTACAAATGGAGAGTTCAAGTTCACATGGTTAGCCAGAGTGCAGGATCCTGAAGTTCTACCTCAATTGCTCCAAGTCCAGAGCTATGTTTTTGTTTAGTTTTGCTTTTAAGTAGCCACATCTTGTACTCGCTTTGGCAGCACATATACTAAGTAGCCACATCTCCTTTAGTGACAAAATGCCTCAATCACAGGAGGAAGCATTCTCAGGCATTCCCAAGGCTTTCCCAGCTTGTTTTATTAACCCCCTTTCTCCTCCTTTCCTGCCCCTTTCCAGGCTCACCACCACAGAGCAACTGAAAGAGCAGCAATATTTTGCAAAATGTGTTGTCCAGGCATCTTGTAATTACAGAATTCAAGAAAGACCTTACACTTAGTTTTACCCACCTAACTATACATAGATTTTGAGTGCATACACAAAATAATGGAAATAGTATGGATTTGGGATCCACACTGACAAGATATAACAGATAATGATTCTTCTGAATTCCAGCATTAATTAATTCACATCATTAAGAAAGCCCAACATTAGCTTTCTCTGTGGTTCTGGAGAACAGTTTCTCACAGGCCCCAGTTGTTACCTTCTCTAAACCATTGATTTAGTAATTTGCTTATTTTCAGAAAACCAGTTGTATATTCTGAGCAACCTCTTCCTGGCTGAATTGCAGGCAGTGGAAGAGACTGGATGTCTGCCGACCCAGTTCCTCCCAGAATGCTTCCTTTTGCATTTGAATCACAGCCACCACTAGAGAATATTTAATACCAAACTCAAAATAAGTGTTTAGGAGATTTTCTGTGGTGGTTTGAAATAATTACTGTGAGTGCTTTGGTAAAAGCCTTTATCCACAAAACTATTTAAATTATATAATTATATCCCCTACCTCATTCTTCCTTCCTTTCCCTGGATTTGCTTTTCTTTGCCACATACCACCCCCTTAATGCTGAAACACAGACTGGACATAGATTCCACACTTCTCTGCTTTTCTCTCTCTTATAGCTCAAGTGAGACTAGGTGTCTTTTGAAGAATTATTTGCCTGATGGAACCTATCATAATCCCAAATCCCAAACCTCTGCTGAGGAGCCAGAAGCAATTTACCCAGTGATATAATTCCCTGTTCTTACCTGCTTCCATTTTGTGACCCTTGACCTTTATTGGATGACATGACTCTTCTGAAAGATTGGACCATTTTCTCAATTATGGTGCTTTACATCTGCCCCCACCCTAGAAAACTCCTGTGTATCAGCAAAGCATGGATTTTTTTTTTGTCTCTTTCCTTTTCTTATATATACATGGCACATTTGTCTGCCATCCACTAAGTTGTTTTGGGGAGTCTCTCTGACCATGCATTTTTAATGACTTCACCTTCTATCTGCCCTTACTCATTTTGGAAAAAGTATTTTATATTGGTTTGGATCTATATGGATATATTTTCAAATGTTATGTTGTAGTTTAGGCTAGGAATTTAGAAACACCAAAACTTTTTGGGTAAAAACTGTATCAAAGAGAACTAGTGATCTGACTGGGATCTATACAAAATGGACCAGTTGTATGTCTAAATGAAGTTTCTTTCCACTCTCAAGGGGTATGTGCTTTTCCTAACACTTGTAGTAGTTGGAAGAGTGGTTATATATATATATATATATATATATTGCATTGGAGTGTATGTAATGTCCACTGAACTAATAACACATTGTAGAAAAATAAGTAATAACCGATGGTTTATCCAGGTTGCTGTTATGGGAGTCGTAATTCACTCTTTAGGAACGTGCTAATGCTGTCCATACTTGAAATGGTCATAATATATTACTAAGAATGTTCTTGGAATGTTCTGTTAATTCATAATTTTAGGGTGTGAACATTAGGAGACTGTGAAAGTAAAGAAACAATGAAACATTTGACCATAAATTTGTAAATACTCCTAGTCTTAAATGATGATTATGAGGTGGGGCCACAGCCACCAAAACAGCTAATAAAATAGGTGTTCGTTTAAGATATATATCTGACATTTTAAATTAACTTGTAGGTTTTATAAGGTAAATCTCTAGCAAACCAAAGTAAATCTCCGCCAATCCTAGGAGAAATGTAATTTTATCATTTGATCCAAATATGTTTCGTAGATTCCTATGAAGTGTAAAGGCTGGGTACTTATTTTATTTTACCTAAATACCAAAATACGCTTTAAATAAATAACTGTACATATGCCTTTTTCCTTTAACTTTTGTGTTTGGCTTAGCCTTGCTGACTGATGCCCTCTGGGATATGTATGAGTGATCACATATTAGTTACTGTCACTGCAAGGGGAGTAACTAAGGCCCCAACGCAAGGTGTGGCAGCCGCTACCATTAGCTGTTGCCTTTTGGACTATTCATCCATATCCTTCACCTCTGAACCCTTGGCTGCCTGTCTTCTAGCTGAATAGAGGCTTTTCCTTCCCTTTCCTTAGGGATATTTCCCCATTCTTGCCGAGGATGTTCCTTGGATTTATTCCTAAGTAAAGATGTCTTTCCTATAGACCTCTGAAAAGAATCAGGAAAGAAACAAAAGGCTAGAAGCTGCAAGGGGCCATTTTTATGCAGGTGCTTTCTGCAACATTATATTTTGGGCCATCAAAAACACCGTTCTTTAGTGGCCTGACATGTTCTCTGCACATCTGGCCTCTGGGTTCTTCAGACTGTTCCAAGTAGCATTTTGCCAAAATGAAAATGACAACTTGCATACTGTGATACTTTCCAAACAAATTAGGGCTTCGGATGTATTTCACTACAAAACTGTCAGATTTCATTGTCTAGGGTGTCCCCTGTGATTTTTATCAAGGGTTTCTTTCTTATAGGACATGTAAACACAATGAAAAGGATTGCCACAAAGCTGCTGGTCTCTGATTTCTCAGAGATTGCTGCTATTTTATTTTATTGGAGGGTGTTCTGTGAACATGTTATCTGTTTTTCCAGGTTGAGCCCTAAAGATTCAAGTAGGACTTCATGAAGGTCTTATGGTTGCAGTTATTTGTGTAAGGCTGCTAGACTTAATTATCGGCCAGACATCTTTTCATCTCTTCCTCTCCCTCTCCCTCCCTCTTTCTCTTCTCTCCTTTTTCTCCCTTCTCTCCCTCTCTTTCTTTTCTCTCCATCCCCTTTTCTTTCCCTTTTCTTTCTCTTGCTTTTTCTCACCTCCTCCCTTCCCTCACCTCCCCAATTTATTGGGTTTCCTGTAAACCCAATGTTTATTTCTCCTTGCCCCACTGTTTAAAATGTGGCTTGCTCCCGAAGTTGCTAGTCTAGGTATTCATTCTACCACACTCATTAGACAATTTCTATTACTTGTGGCAGAAGTAGATGTCAGATCATAATTTCTTTTGTCCTCCATTTCTTCTATTTTTTCAAAAAAAGCTAATTAATGTTTTTTATTCTAATTCATAGTATCCAGGATTATATAAGAGTTTTACAGGTAGTAGAAAACTATCCTATAGTGGTCACACAAGGAAATAGAGAGAGCTTTTTCTTTTCTGTGTTATCAAGACTGAAAACCAAGTAATGGTATTGGTTGTGGCCAAAATCCTGGACTGTCAAGGCAGGAAAGCCAGGTAGGAGCCTCTGCGGTGGAGGATTTCCCTTGAGCACTTGGCTGGATGCAGTGCTGAGCTTGGGGAAGAGCAGACTGGAATGGTGAGACCTGAATGACCCCAGGGGTGGCAGCTGGGAGAGGGGCACAGGAGCCCCGCTTTCCCCCAGGCTCCCTCCATCTGAACCCTGGCCTTTCCTTTGTCCCTTTGTCCCCTTCCCTGTTTGTCCTTCCAGATTGCCTTTAATTGAAAATGTCTCTGATGCTCCCTTCCTTTTGGCCCACAAATTAAACTGTGCAGAATAAGGAGATACAATACAAACCTTTTATTATGTTGTGCTATGTGGTCTTTGATCCTTTTTCTGAGTTAGCTTCTCATTTCTGTATTTTCACCTTCACATGTCACTAAGTTTAAATGTTTACACATTTCCCCCCTTCAGTAGCCAAAGCAAAAACAAAGCAGCAGCTAATACGGTAGTAAATTTCATCTTTAGTTACAGGAGATAAGCTTCAATGCAATATAGGCATAAAGTATGGCTCTCCAGGCTCAGGGGAGAAGGAATCAACTTTCATAAACACAAGAATTTTAAAATACTCCCAGCAATAAATAAGGATAAAATATAACTTGTAACTTGTAGCACTCAGCCAACAACAGAGCAACTTCTAAAAGACAATTATAAAATAAGCAAATGTTTGCAGCTTGGTTGTTGTTACCTTGCACCCTCCGTGGGCTGATGAGAATTCACTGTGGGGAGTTTTTCACTCACCTCTTGAAATGTTCCCTCTCTGGCACCTCTCAATTTGCTGCAAATCTGTGATAGTCACCAAGGAAACCCAGGGTTACTGATGCCACAAATAAGAGAGTTTTCAACAAATCCTAAGGTGTTGAGAATGCCTGAGGAAGGAGGGATGTGGGGACTGGCATGTGCCCACAGGTTGGTGGTTAATGAGGGCGTTCACAGTGCCAGGCTTTACTGGGCTTCTAGTCTTGCTTTGCAGTAGACCTTTAATGAAACTCCAAGTCTTCCTAGGGTCTTTCTCAGTTTTCCTGTCAGGTTTTCACCTCAGAAGTCACTTGGGCAATAACTTTAAAAATAATAATAATACAGGGACAGTATAGTGAGCAGTGGCTTTATTTGAAAGACTTGAAGGACAGATTATTTGTTCTCTAGAAATCTAGGGAGCAAAAAGGAGAAGACTCTCATATTCATTCTCGTTTTCTCTGTGTGTGTGTGTGTCTCCTCTGTCACTGTCCCTGTCTCTCTGTCTCACTCTAATTAGAAGTGATAACAAAGGGGAAATAGAATGCTGCCAGTAGAATAAAATCAGAATTTAGCAATGCTCTCACTCAATAAGAATGTATTTCCTGGGCGTTTGTGCTCGCAGGCACTGTGTTGCTGGGAAGCAGCTTAGTGAAGGTCTCTCCCCTCACGGAACTGAGGATCTTGCTAGCACAGACCAGAGTTACCCTAAGTAGCTCCATGCCGGCCCGGGAGCATCATGGAACAGCCCTCCCCATGTCATTCCACAGGAAAGGAAATGCAGGAGTCAGGGTTGGGAATGGAGCTGTGAAAAAAAGCTGTATAGGCTTAGAATGTGGAAAGCCTTAATAAGGAGTTTATTTTGTGTTATTGGTACATTTTGCTGTACATAATGTTTACTTTCGTCTTAGGGCACAGGTACATGTATGTAACATATATTGATTCTTTTTGTTTCCCTTCTTTCCCCACCCACCTCCCTCCCTCCCTCTCTAGGTCTCCTTTCCCCATTTTCATTATTACTGTTACTATATTTTTAGTTCATCTTTGTGACATAAAATGATTACATTCATTGTGAGTAGTTGGTACATGTACATGCTGTATCTTAAATCTTTCTACGTCCCTTTCCCCTCCTACCTCTCCTCACCCTCTGTCTTTTGGTCCCCTTCCCATTTGCAAAAGAACTGGCTCCCTCTTTCCTTTAATCAGTTTTTTATTTTGCTCTTTATTTGTATTTTGGATTACTCAAATGAGAGAAACCAGATGGTATTTAAGCTTATGTGTCTGAATTATTTCACTTAACATTGTTTTCAAGGTACTGTATATCCATTTTCCGACAAATGTCTCAAATTTATCCTTCATTGTAGCCGAATAGTGTTTCATTATGTATAGATACTGAATTTTCTTTACTCATTCATCTGTTGATGGATATATAAGCAGCTTCCAAGGTCATAGAATTGTGCTTCTATAAACATGTATATGCATGTATCACTGTAATGTAATGTCTTTATCTCTTTTGGAAGGATATCTAGAAGTGGAATAGCTGAGTCAAATGTAATTTCTATTTTTAGTTTTTTAAGAAATCTCCATATTGATTTCCATAATGGTTGTACTCATTTCCATTCCTACCAGCAATGTAGAAGGGTTCCTTTTTCACTGAAGCCATACCAGCATTTGTTATTATTTGATTTCTGGATGATAGCCATTCTTTCTGGCATAAGATGAAATTTTAGTATTGTTTTAATTTGCATTTCTGTAATGGCCAGAGATGTTGAACATTTTTTTATATGTTATTGGCCATTTGCACTTCTTCTGAGAAATGTCTGTTCATTTCAGATACCTATTTTTTATTGAGTCTTTTATTTTGGGATGTCTTAAATTTTTCTGAGTTCTTTATATATTCTAGATAATAGTCCTTTGTCTGAGTAATAGCTGTCAGAAACTTTTTCCCATTTTGTAGGTTGTCTCTTCACCCTGTTGATTGTTTCCTTGGCTATGCAGAAGCTTTTTAATTTGATAGAATCCCATTTGTTGGCTCTTGCTGTTATTTCTTGTGCAATTTGAGTTCTGTTCAGAAAGTCCTGGCCTACAATATGACTTCAAGAGTTTTGCCTTTTTTATCTTCTAGTGGGTTAAGTATTTCTGTTTTAATATTTAGAGCTTTGATCTATTTTGATTTTAGTTTAGTACATGGTGAAATATATGGGCCTACCTTCAATATTCTAGTATAGATAGCCAGTTTTCCCAGCACCATTTGCTAAAGAGACTATCTTTCCTCCAATGTATGTTTTTGACCCCTTTGTCAAATATCAGATAGCTAAATGTGTTTGGGATTTCCTTGAATCTTCTGTTCCATTGATCCACATGTCTGTTTTTGTGCCAATACCATGCTATTTTTATCACTGTCGCTTTGTAGTATGACCTGAAGTCAGGCATTGTTATACTTCTCACTTTGCTCTTGTTGGTCCCGGATTGCTTTTGCTACTCTTGAGTATTTTCTGGTTCCATATGTATTTTAGGATTGTTTTCTGTAGTTCTGTCAGGAATACCTGACTAAGGATTGTGTTAAATCTATACATCAGTTTTGGAAGTATGGCCATTTTGACAATATTTGTTCTTCCTATCCAGGAACACGGAATAACTTTCCATTTTCTGATACCTCTTTAATCTCCTTTTTCAAATTACTGTAGTTTTCATTGTAGAGATCTTTCACTTCATTGGTTAGGTTAATTCCTACATATTTAATTTTTCTTGGTGCTATTGTGAATGGTATTGTTGTTCTAATTTCTTTCTCCTTTTTCTTTTCCTTTTTTTTTTTTTATGGTACCAGAGATTGAATTTCTTTCTCAGTGAGTTTATTATTGGCATACAGGAAGGCTATTGATTTTTGTGTTGATTTTGTCTCCTGTTACATTGATGAATTTGGTTATCAGTTCTGGAGATTATGTAAATCTTTCTCCTTTTAAGAAGTATGGACTTCATGTCCACAATAGGAAGCCCTGGAAAGATTGCAGAGCAAGAAGAGACATGATTTATGTTTGAAATTTGTTTTACAAAGAGAATGCTCTGATGAGAGGCTGATGATGAGGGCCACGGGGGCACGGCAAAAAGAATGATATGGGCATTGCATGTGTAACTCACTCTGCCCAGAGCTTTGGAAGTTCGATTCTTTTTGCTGATTTGCATAGAAAAAGATAAATGCACAGAAATTTAAGTCTGAGTTTGATTTCATGACTTAGTAGCCATGTATCCTTGAGCAAGAAAACTAGCACTGTCTCATCTTCCTCATCTGCCGAATGGAGGAATGGAGATGATAAGTGCCTGTGCTCAGGGTTGAAGTGAGTATTAAACAATGTTGCATGCACACATAGAGCTCTTAAAACTCTGCCTGGGATATAGCACATGCTAAATATGAATTTCCTACGTTCTTATCAGTTCAGTGACTTGCTTATTTGCTGGTTTAATCCATATTAATTTGCTTTTAAGATACTCCAGTGTAGTCTGTTCTAGATTGTCATTAGTAGCTTTTACTTGCAGAATTTTATAGACATTTTCAACTCCTTGTCCAGTCAGAATAAAAAGGTAAGACCTGCTCCTTACTCCTGATGTGATGTGCAAATAGAAATTTTTTTAAAGAACTCTGCTATGTGGTGGTCCTTAGTGTCACTGAGGGTAATGGACAACAGGGAGACCCTTCATTTAAGTTTCAGTATTGGGAAGGTGGGATAGTCTTACTTTACAGTACAACGTGATCTATTAGCTTGATAAACAGATTCTGAGATTCTGGGACATGGCTTGAACTATATCCAAATACAAAGACAGAAACACCTTCAAAAAATCCCCCATATAATACTTCAATTACTATGGCTCTGATGCCTTCTTAGTGAAATAACTGTGAAATGACCATACTACAACCTTAAATTAAAACAATAATTATATCTACCATGAATATAAGTATGTTGTATATTTATCATAGCTGTTTTATTATATACTTACTCATCATATAAACAACTGAAGGATTAGGGAGACATTCTTTGTATTCCCTGATATAGAACCTGTGTCATGTTTCCTCATAATGATAGGGCTACGTGAGACAGGCAGTTGATGCCATCCGGTTATAGGAAGAGTCTATAGAATTTAGGGTGAAAAACTAAATATCTTGAAGCTTTTTCCTTTGAAGAGCTGGGAAAGCCGTTCTTGACAGAGGGAAACTAATACATTCCTTCTGTAGATTTGAGGTGAACAAAGCTATCCTTGTCACTAAAGGTTTTTATTGCACCTAAACATGAACCCTTCATTGATGGAAGTGCTCCTTTTATTTGATCCATCAAGATTACCAAGGCATATGTCACCATTACTCACTAAAATACAGCATCACAAAACCATGATTAAAGTTAGAGAAGCCAATTCCTGAAGTGGCAAGAGATTACAAATCCTGCATTTCCTCTTCTTGGTTCCTGGGAATTCAATTTCAATAGTGCTGAGTACTTTTGAAAGAATACCCATAAATTATTTAAATTATATTTCCCAACTTTTCCCCTTGGTTCACAGCAAACCAATTTTGACTAGTTCATAAATTAGAAGAGTGTTTTTTTTAAACAAAGTAATTTACTGAAAATATTTTTGCAGTATTGTGATTGTGGTTAGAGTAACAAGCAAAGCCCTCAGTCAGCCAAGGAATGGGTAACTTGCGGTCCAGTCCCAGCCTTGCTAGGAACAGATGTGTTATTTCCACAGAGGTTTTCTGATAACCTTTGTCCACTCTCAGCTAAGGGACTATTATGAGAACCAAGCAAGTGAAAGTAATTTGAAAGATAAAAAGCACTAAAAATGAGAAATGTAGTTACCAAACATTCTAAAGGAGTCTTAGAATAAATGGAATAAATGCTAATGAACTTTTGCTTCATATTCCAGGGAACAAGGGAAACTCTCAGTCGGCACTGCACTGTCCTTGGGGATGCTCTTCGGAAAGAGAATGATTTTGCTCTTATAATTGATGGGAAGACTCTCAAGTATGCCTTAACCTTTGGAGTCCGACAGTATTTCCTGGACTTAGCTTTGTCATGCAAAGCTGTCATTTGCTGCAGGTAAGTTCTTCTTATCGTAGTCAAGTTTCAGGAAAAGTAGCTCGATCCTAAATTCTAGGTTTTTAAATATTCCATGAAGCTGTCCTATCCAGTATTATGTTACGTAATTTAACTCATGTACTCCAGACCTAAGGTTCACAAACTAGGATAGGATTTGTTAGCAGAGTTTTGTTTTTATTTTTTAAAGAGTCCTTAGGATCATTAGTACATATTATTTAATAACTTGAACCCATGGATTCTTGCCATTATCTGTATTTAAAATCGATAATTGGGGTTAGTGGTTGGTTCTGGTAGAGCAAGTTTAGCACATTCAAGGCCCTTGGCTTCATCCACAGCACCAAAATAAAATCTACTTTTGTTCTATCTTGAGTTATTTCTATAGGGATTTTATTTTCAATACTTAAATCTTTGACCCTAGTGCTAGGAATCATTTTGGGGAATGACACAGTAAGAGATATAAACTGAGACTTTTTCCAAATAACTGGAAAATTTTCACAAAGCTATTTATTGACTATAGAGTCCTTTACCCAGTGATTTATAATATTACCTATATTCTAAATTAAAATCTGCTTGAGTTATCTACATATAGTCTATAAAATTACATTTTGTAAACTATTTGGCTACAATCCTGCCTGAGTTTCATGTCAAGGAAGCTTTCCTATCTCTTTATCTAAACGTTTTAAACTGTATCCTAAAGTATGTTCATGATGATACCCATTCTCCTCCCTTCTGATCACCATGAAGCCTAAGGATTTTCCTTTTTGTCATCTGCTTATTGAATCTTACCAGCTAGTGAGACTGGATCCAGCGTAGTACTTTCTCACATTGATTCTTTTTCCTGGGAGACAAAATGTTAGCAGGCTTCTGAAGAATTTTTCAGAATCTGTGCTTTTAACATGATCTTTAAAACTGTTTCATCTGCATGGTGCACACCTGTAATCCTAGCCTTCTGGGAGGATGAGGCAAAGAAAGATCACAAGATCAAGACCAGCCTGGGCAATTTAGCAACTTAGACCTTGTCTCAAAGTAAAAATGAAAAAGGGAAAAAAAAAAAAAAAAAAAAAGGAAAAAGGGCTGAGGAGGTATCTGAGTGTGAAGGTCCTGGGTGTAATCCCCAGTTGGGGGTGGGGGGGGGGGGGGGCGGTCCATTAACTTTAATTTTTTTTTAAGCTGTGTTTACTATTAAAAGAATATTTTGTTTTTGAAACTTGTTTCTGTCTGGATTTATTCACTTAAATATCCTGTATATGAGATTGTCTCTGAACTTATCCATACCTTATAAATATTTCCTAAATTTCAGTTGACATATACTTCCTGAAATACAATTTAAACTGTACTAAATATTCTGTGTAAGCATCGTTTTGACCTATAAAATTATATCATACTGAGAGAATTAAGAGTTGTCTGTTCTTAAAAATCTAATTATTTTATCTATTTTCTCCTCTGTAGTATGATTAATAAGTAATATTACTGTAAAGCTCTTGGACAATATATAGTACAGATGTTTAATGTTAGTAACAGGCTCTTTGCTTAATCATGAAGAAAGAGTTGGAAATGATTCCAACTCTCTTTCTTGGGTATCTTCATGCTTTTTAACATCTGCTTTTAGGGTGACTTTTCTTGGTTCCTTGCTAATATCTTGACAAGGCCTTACTAATGTTCAGCTCTGACACTCTTCCATCAGGATAATTTTGTGCCAGATTTGGTCATTTAATCGCTTTCACTAATGGGTTCATAAGGATCAACAAAAGATTGCTCAAAAGCACACAAGTGTTATGACTGCTGGCTTCTGCTTGGAAACAGAACACAGAGCAGAAGACAGCGCTGTTTAGATAAGGTGGCCAGTTTGCTTGAGTGACCATCTGCGATGTGCCTGCTGTGTGCTAGGCACAGACACTGCATGGACAGAGATGAACACAACTGGCTACCTACTCTCCCTCTTGTATCTGTCTTCTGTAGGGTTTTTTGTTTTTGTTTTTGTTTTGGTACTAGGGATCAAACTCAGGTCCTTGGCTTGTGGGGCAGGCGTCAGAACCACTGAGCTAAATCCCCATCCCATCTGTCTTTTGTTTTAATCAAAATTACACCTGGTTTGAAAGATGTGGGAGGCCAGTTTTTCTAAGGCAGTCGTTGCAGCTGAGCTTCATTCTTAGAGCATTGCTTAACACAGTACTTCCCACCATTCTTCAAAAAGTTGAACCACGCAATTAAACAATGGCCAAGGGAGAAGAAAACTAGAAAGCAGAGTCAAGGGAAAAGAAATAATGTTCTGTGCTTACAAAATTCCCTCTGAGATCATTGTCCTGGACATTCACAAGTCACATGGATTTCAGCCAGGGCCCTTCCAGGCCGAGGGACCTGGGAGGGACTGACACCCTGCCCTGCACGTGCACCTCAGCTCTGAAACTGAGCTTGGAAAGATGTGTGTGGCCCCTTCCTCCCTCGGTTCTGTTTTACACATGTTTGAGGACCTTGAAGGTCCCTCTGCAGATCCTGAGTTATATTTAGAGTTTTAGATTTGCTGGTTTTTTTCTTAAGTAAAATATCTTTCCCCAACTTTTTTCTTCTAATTACCTTCATAGTCTCTGTTCCCATAAGGATTGTGGCTCAGCTTCCGGCCTGGCTTTGAGAATTGGTCTAAGCCCATAATTACTTGAGTGCCACTGCCAGATTCGTGTCTGTGCACCTTCTTGGCCTCGTTCCTCTTGTGCACTATTGGCGTAGACCATCTTGTCATTTCATTTACTGACCTGAAAGTATAGTTGCCATGAGAATGCTTCTATCATGCAATCGGAATAGGTGGGCAAGTCTGTGTATCATTCTTGGCAATTAAACCCCTGTGTCACTCCTGATTTCTCAGATGATTACAATCTTCCAGCCTCAGGAAATTCTCAATTTGACTCCATTATAAGATAGATGCTTCAGATAAATACTGAATATTATTTCAAAATACAGTACAGTACTGTTTCCCAAATTCGTTTGTGCTCATGCTGGCTTTCTGGGGTTTTCCCTCAAATTTAAAGTACTTTCCAAGCTATTGCTTGTCCGTCCACACACATGAAGGTAATTCAGAGTCAGATCTTCCTCTACCATCTTCTGTGTGGCCACCGGCCAGAGTGGAAGCAGTGGGGAAATCCTTCCTGTAGTGGATAATGAGTCTCCTCACGTTCATTCCATCTTCAGGATTGTGTCAGCCACTTTTCTCCCTGACATTATCAGCATCCAGGGACGGAGGCAGTTTTTAGTGTTTGCCTAATTGACACAGTTGTAAAGATGAGCTTGTTCCCTCAAGAGTCTCTGGCTGAATTCAAAGAAGCAGTTGTTCTCTGTCAGTCGTCATGGTGCCCCCCTCTTACCCCATTTTCTGAAGGGAATATCCAAGAGACAGAACTAATCCCCACCCCAAAATTATTCAGGGCTTTGGAGTCCTGGTTTTGGTTTACACAATGTAGGCTGCGTGTTATACCTCAAATTTTTTCTAAGAATGTAATCTTTTTCTTTCTTGAAAAAAAAAAAAGAATATCTTTTTTTATCAGTCTACCATGTACTGTGTGTTCACAGACACTGTATAGCTTTGGTTTTCACAGTTGTGCATATCTACCTGCATAACGTGAGTCATTCAATAGGAAACATGCATCTGCTTAAAGGTAGTTTCTAGTAAGTGTTCTTGGGAACAAGCATAAATATTCCTTTGAGGTTCTCCTTCCCCCTGATTCTTACATGGTGTGATCACAGAAACTTTTTTTTTAATTTTTGGGGTATAATTTAGATATACATAATGATCACATTCATCATAGGGAATTTGTACTTGTACATGATATATCTTACTTCTTTTTTTCTCCATTCCGCTCCCCTCTCTTCAACCCCTCTTCCCCTCCTTATTTACAAAAGCTTTGTTTCTGTGATCACAGATACTTTTGAAGAACAAATTAAAGGCCCAGGTACCTCCTCCAGAAGAAATACCCCTGCAAACAAACACGCAGGATCATATGCATTATTTTAGGGTTTTCCCAGGCTCCCTAAAACTCTGTTGTCAGGGTAAGGGGAAAAAAATTTGCTGTGGGATTCATGGAAAATTGTAAGCAAAGCTGAGATCCATATCTACTGAGGTTCTAGGCAAATAATTTCTAACCTCAATTACCAGTGCCTTATTGCCCTGAGGCCTTGCATTTATATCTGGGGATTCAAACAGTGCTTATTCTACCTCTACCTCTCTGGTATTTTGGATACCTAGCAGACTCTCTCTGGCCTTGGTTTCATGACCTGTAAAATGAAGGGATCCAAATATGGTAGTGATAGCAATCCTCCAGGGCACCTGGATGTCTTCAGCAGAAAAGAGTGGAGCTGCCCTGACATAGAAAGATGGAAATACACACAAAGGTCCTCTTCCTGAGTGCCTCCTCCCAGCTAGGAAGCATCTGGGTCAGAGGACCTCCCATCACCCATTTTAGATGAATTCTTTTTTTTTTTTTTTTTTTTTGTACCAGGGATGGAACTCAGGACCTTGTGCTTGCAAGGCAGGCAGTGAAACCACTGAGCTAAATTCTACTTTTATTGGCCACTCTGTGCTAGGAATGGCCTTTCCACTGCTTGGATCTGCTTTATCTGGGGAAGCAGCTGTTCTGACTCTTTAAATATTGCCTTCAGAAGATTGGGAATGTTACGGTGAGGTATTGCTGCGTGTTAAATAGTGTGTGGCTTGTAGGGTCCTCATCAGTTCACATAACCTAGCCTTTCAAAGAATTTAACATTTTTTCTGTAGTTGTCAGTTTAGTTTAAACATATTTTGAGACTTATGTTCTGCGACAGTTGGTTGAAAATTGGCTTAGAGCCTCCAGCTTTTAGACTGTCTAGTAATCACCGTTCTTCTACATAATTTATGTACTCATGTCTTCTGAAAAGCAGAAGTTAAATTGAAGTAAGCATTTTTCCCAACTTGCAACATCTCTAATCAAAGTTTAATCCCCTTCTAGGCCACTTTCCCCACACTATGCCACTTGAATTCAGTGAGCATTGTCACTTGGGAGTGGCATTCCAGGCAAAACCTTTCACCTCACTCCAATCAAGGGGTCCTCCAAGAAGAGATTCAAGGAAACACTGAATATTTCTTGTCATCACATGAATACGTTAAAGGTCAAGGCAGATCTACTTCTTGAATATTTGGTGATTATCTTAGCCTTAAAGATTTCTCTAAATAAATTTTCTATTCAAAAGGTAGTCATAAGCACAAAAGAAGCTAATAAATGCTCAACAGACATGCCTTTAGTAAAAAATTGTGAACGCCATTAGATGCCAGGCGGATGTTTGGCTTTGAAAAGACTTACAACTGTTAATGAATGTCAACCCTATATTTGCTTCCAAGAAAATCTGAAGAAATTTTGGAAATGTCTTTCATACAAGTATGGCAGGAGGAGGACACAGTGAATAAATTTTATAACTTGATAAAATGCCTATATTTTCCTTTAGCAGAGTAATCATCTGCTCAGCCCTGCCCATCTCATTTGCTGTCCCATCTCTACTGGGGTCTTTCAAAGGAGCTTCGTGGCCATGTTAGAGCCTAGTAGCCAGTGCCTCTGTGCTGTACCACAGAAGTCCCTATCTCTCAGTAAAGTAGCTAAAAAAAAAATATGAGAAATCTAAATGTTACAGAATTCCACAATTATTCAATATTATATAGTTTTAGGTGTAGTTCTTGTTAAATAAATCATATACATATTCACACACTGCTCAATCAGAATTACAGATAGATAATTCTGATAAAACAGTACCTAAAGCATAAGTGTACAGCATTCAGTGAATTTTCACCAAATTGCACACTTCTCACCCAAACATGACCAGTACTCTAGTGGCCCCTTCATGCTTCCTTTGTTATGAGTCTCCCAAAGATAACTATTATCTTGAGTTCTGTCTTCCTTCTTCAATTAAGTCTTATTCAATTTAATCTTTTTCTATTTTGTATTTTACTAACTTTGAATATGCATATTTATATCCTATAATTGCATTCAAATTCTTGGTGGTTCTTTTCAGCAGTTTTCAGTGCAGAGCTTGGTAGCTTTCCATAGACGGCTTCCCGAAAGCTTTGTGTGAACCAGTAAACCAACACTGTCATATACAAATCCACCTAACAGATTGCTTTCATTTCTTCTTCAGTTCTGATTTGCTAAGGGCATGATATATGGAGCCTGTGGCATTTCTCTAATCTGCCTTGGCCCTCTTTGAGTAGGAAAGGATTAGATAACTTGGCCTAAATGATTCTCCATGAACCCATAGTGGGGTCCAGTGACAACATTTATTTCAATAAAGCCATCTGGGCTGTCCTCACTGAAGACCAGGTAAAGAAAGGTTGTATTTTGAGCCATGTTAGTGTTCTAGAAGTCAAAACCAGATAGGAACATAAGGCATGACTTTCCAGCAGCTGTAGGGCACGGAGCAGAGGATAGAAGCAAATCATATTCCAGGAAAATGATGGTTTTGAAAAATAAAAGATGTGTCTGAGACGAGAAACAGATGTTGCACAGGTTTTAAGTTGGTACAAAAAGATGAAATGGTTCCAGGTAACATTCTCCAAGAGGAAAGGAATATTTCATGGAGCAAGTATAGGCTCTTAATATTCAACTCTCGGGACAGTAGCTCGATAAAAGTCCTTAAATTAATAATTATTAGGGGCCACAAGAAGGTCCTGAGAGCTTCTACTCTCTCTTCCTTATATTCTTCCACAAAAGAAGTCATCGTATCACTGAATCTTGATTAAGTACTGTGTGGATGAATGACACCTGAGTGTCCATCCCAGCTCTGCCCCCTGGTCAGCATACTTCACTGATGCCCCTGAGCTAGCCCACTATGAGTGTATAGAACTTCCCCAAGGCCTTTCCTTCATAAAGCTTCGTCCTGCCTTTTCTATGTATGTGGAGACCATCACCTCAGAGTCATCTTTGAAACCACTTATTTAGAACCCCTCACCCAACCAGGTGTCCTCTTTCTTGTCATTTTCATGGTCCTTGTCCTAGGTCAGATTCAGATATGTGTGTGTGTGTGTGTGTGTATGCACACATATATATACATATACATACATATATATACATATATGTGTGTACATATTTATATATATGTGTATATGTGTGTATATACATATGTGTGTATATACATACATATATACATATATATGTGTGTATATGTGTGTATGTATATACACATATATATACATCTATAAACATCTTTTGAACAATCCAAATTAGTGTTTTAGATATTGTTTCTAGCACTTTCTTCTGTTGCTTAGAGCTAGCTGTGCCATTAAAACTTCTCAGTCATGACACATAAGGGCACCCTGCCATCCAACTCTAATCCATTCTGAATATCTACTTTTTCTTGAAGAAGTAGATGTTTCTTTCTCCACTTAATAATTTTTTTATCTGGCATCCCACCCATGAGTGAAAGCCTGGTCTATCCAATGTCCTTTGCATAGTTCCTCTATCAGATTAAATAGATTTGATTACTAACAGCAAACTGTCCAAATGAGTGAGAGTTATGATAGTATAATGGGATAATGAGATGAATTTCTCTTGCTTATAAAATTTCCATTTCTTCAGTTTTGCTGCCTTTTATACATCAGCTGTGTGCTGTGTACAGTGCTAGATTTGGCATAACTAGATGATTTTTTTTTAATAAGATGAGCATCAGCATCATGGACAAACTGTGTTCTCTGGTAGACTATAGTAAAGTATCTCCTAGGAGTTTTCTCTTCATGTCTTTTTGTAAGGTATATTTGCTAGCTAGTAAATTGAAAAGTCTAGGCATACAGACTACTCATATGAACAGTTCATTTTTAAAATATTATCTGAACCACTATAATTGAAGGCATTAGTTTACTTACATAACTACATAAATTCCACAAATGAGAAGTTTGTATCTAAAATGCATTGAAGAAAGGCTTTTTTAAAGTTGGCATTCCTTTTCCCTGTAGAAAGGCTATCTGTATTTTTTTTTTCTGTAGACTCAGTCCCTATATTTTAGGGTTTCTTTGATGCCTGTGACTACACAGGATATCAACACATGTTGGTTTTGGAGACCTGGAGAGTGCTTGCTCATCGGTCATTTGAATAGCATGGTTCTCTTACCTAGAAGTTGTTGAATGTTTCATTATGTACCATATGCTAAGTATCATTTTTAGGATTTGCTGTACAAGCTGCTGTTTTCATTCTAGTAATAAATTCATGATGAGTTCCTAACAGAGTTCTACTATTTATGTAATTCTGGTATATATTACAGATTTTTTGCCATATTTTAATTCCTTCTCAGTGTAAAACCTTATAAATGAACCTAATAAATTTTAGTTCAAAAAGATGCAAGTAAGATCTTGATAGTTCAATTTTTCTCATTTTTGCAATTTCTTTGTTAGCAGGATATGACTCAATGGGGGATAGACCGGTATTCACAGGAGAAACCTTAGGAAGTTTGTTTCAAAAAGAAAGCACAATAGATCCTGATCTCTATAAATAGTCACCAGAGGCAGACCTCAAGCTTAGTAATTACCAGGACTTGGTTACTGTATAAAACACTTCAGGATAATTAAGAAATATTATATTCTTCCATGTTCTTAATTTTTTTCGTTTTCATAGGTAGAAAAAAAGAATACAATAATTTAACTGGATTGTGTTTTGGAATAATAACCTAAAAAATTCCTATATATGTATATATATATATATAGTACAAACAAGATAATATTTTTACTTATGAGTTTATAGTATAAGTCTTTTGGCTACCTATAAAAAGTCCCTCAAATTATTCTTTATTACATGTCTGTGTATATTCTTATACATAAGACCTTTACCCATATCCCATTCAGAAAGGCAATTCATTTAGCTAATCCCATTAAAAGAGTGCCAAACAAGCCTCATATAAGATAGACCACCTATATACTTCTTAGCTTGAATAGTAAAACCTTCCAGGGCTCTGATCTAATGTTCACAATCACTGAGAGTTACTACATACGCAAATAAGAAAAATAATGAATAACATGTGCAGAAACTGCAGCCAGAATAGTATCTGAAAAGCACAATGCGCTTGTATGCTCCTAGGTTGCAGCACAAGAACCACCCTTTATTTGTTTAGCCATGGGGAAGTAAAACAAACCTTTATGGCCCACAGTAGATGTACAGTTCTTTTCTATAGGGCCTCATCTCTCAAAAAAGGAAAAAGCAACAGTGGAAGAGAAGTGTTGGTACTTGGAAAGTTTAAGTTTTAGATATCCTCAGCCATGGACATGTGGCTTTTGATAAATATTGGGAAGGATTAATTTTCTGTGTTATCATGGAAATTGTACAAATACAGAAAGAAGTGTACAAAAGTCAAATAAAATGATGAGCAGAATAGTAACCTTTTAAAAGGTGGAAACACAGCAGTAGAAAGGAATGTGTTCTGGAGAAGTTTGACTGTGTAGTTAAAGAAATTTAATATGTGCTGTTTCTTTTACCTACAGTGAGTTCTCTTCTTGTCAAGGCCAAGGCCAGTCCTAGAGGCCTTGTCCCAGAGGCCTACTACAGCCCAGGCTGGTCTCTACACTTTCTAGAATCCCTGAGTACTGGAAACTTAATCACAAAGCTTGATGCTACACTCACCTTTAATGACTTAAATTTTTTGTTTTGCTTTATTGTCACCTCTATGTGGTAAGGATCAATTTTTTTCAATGGATGCTTTGAAAATAGTACTTACTGAGTATCCATTACCCAAAATGGTTGAGGCCAGAAGAGTTTCACATTTTGGATTTTTTTCAGATTTTGGAATATTTGCTTATGTAGTGAGATATCTTGGGGATGGGCACCAAGTCTAAACATGAAATTCATTTTGTTTCACATACACCTTACATAAGTTACCTAAAGTTGCTTTTTTTGGTTTCTAGGGTTTTTGGAATTCCTAGGAATTGAACCCAAGGGCTTCACAAATGTTAGACAAGCACTCTGCCACTGAGCTGCATCCTCAAACCTTTTTTTTTTTTTTTCGATACCGGGGATCAAACCCGGGTCCTTGGGCTTGCAAGCCAGGTGGTGGAACCACTGAGCTAAATCCCTGGCCCCTCTCAACCCTTTTATTGTGAGACAGGGTCTCACTAAGTTGCCTATGCAGGCCTTGAACTTGCGATCCTCCTATCTCAGCTTCCTAAGTAGCTGAGAATACACAATATTTTTAGGGCACCTGTGTTTTGACTGTGATGCATCACATGACATCAAGTGTGGAATTTTCCACTTAGCATCATGTTGGCAATCAATTTTTCAGACCTTAGAGCCTTATAGATTTTGAATTTTCTGATTAGGAATGTTCACATTGGAAAAGTTCTTTTTAACTGACTTCAGTATGACTAACCTGAATCCCCTTAAAGCATATTTTCTCCCTAAGACCTGCTGCCAGGTACCCCCAGCACCCTCTGCCCAGAGACTGGATTCTGTAATGTGCCCTTGCCCTTTTGATTCAATGAGTTGTCTTGGTGCTTTTCACCTAGTGCTCATCCTAGTGTTCATTACTGTGGTGCTTATTAAAGCAGTCACCATTAATTAAGTATTTTGAAGTCACCGAAATAATCTAGTGAAAGTTGTTGCTAGAAAATCCAGTTATAATGGTATCTTAGCTCTTTGTCAAAATGTCTGAGAATAATAATTTAAAGAAGGAAAGATTTATTTTGTCTCACAGTTTCAGAGTTTTCAGTACATGGTCTGCTGGCTCCTTAGCTATGACCTGTAGTGAGACAGAACATCATGGTGGAAGGGTGTGGGAGAGCAAAGCTGTTCATCTCATGTCAGTTAGAAAGCAAAAACAGCAAGAGAGCATGTATTGACAGCTTTCCTTCTTCCACTTTCATTACATCTGGGTCCCCACCCTATTGGATGGTACTACCCACATTCAGGGTAAGTCTGCCTCCAGTAGTTTACTGTCCCATATGGAAACACCCTCACAGGCACACCCCTCAGAAATGTGATTTTTCTAATTTCTGAGGTGTTTCTCAATTCAGTTAGGTTGACAATCAAGATTAACCATTACAAATGGTCTAGAAAGATTTTGAGTTGCTAGAAAAATTTGCTGTGTAAGATAACTGTAAACTGGGGTGCAAAGAATTATTAACATGCTAGTCTCCACTTCAGTGAAACAAACCATGTATTGTTCCTCATAAATCAAGTTTCTTCAACAAAAATAGGCAGAATTTTAACCAGCAAACTTCCTGCAGAGTAAGGTTCTTTGTCCTACATCACAAGTTTGTACATTCATATTTTGACTTAAGTGTTCTATGAATATATATTTTATTTTTGATGAATTCCCATTTAAGCCTAACGTCTTTGTTTAGCAACCAGAAATTCATCAGAAATTAGGGAGTTCCTCTGTTTCTTGAATTTTCTTCTAAGCCAGATGTTTACTCTCAGCTTGGTGGCACCAGATCCCCTTGTGAGTGGTATAGTATCTTGTGGGGGATGTCTCTGATTATATCATCACCTTTTATTTAATAGGCATTGTTCTTGCTGAGGGTATTCCTACTCTTTGCTTTTTGTATCTGAGTGAGCTATCTACTTACAATTGTATGAACATCCTTAGCTACTTTTTATTACTTTTAATTGGGGTTATTAAACTGAGCATCAAGCAGAGAAAAAAATGATTGCTTGTAATTACCATAAAGAAAGAAAGCAAAATTTAATCCAGCTCTTTTGATGCTGCTTTAGATCACTAATATTAGCTCACCACGCAGGTTCAGTTTATGAAAAATGTACCACCATGTCCTAGCTCCATGGGTTCCATGGTGTGACTTCATAATGGATTTACACTGTGAGCCTGTGAAAGAGAATTTGATGCTTTCAAATGCTTTTCTCTGTTCCTGCACATTTCCCATTTGCTTTCTAGAACATGTCTTGGAGAGTATTCTTTCTTGACATTTACTGAATGTCAGCTTCAGTCTGTGTTTAAAACACTGGCCTAGAGCCAGTAGATTTACCAATTTATATTAGCCTGTTAAGAAAAATTAAATAAAATGTGAAAATGAAATGAAAATTGCTTCAAATAAAAATGGAGGCTAGCAGTAAAATAGCCCATTAATGGCCTGGTACTCATTCATTCCCTTGCTGAGTTCACAGTTGTGTCATTTTGTACTATTGCCAGACTGTGAAAGGAAATCCAAAGAAAAAATTAAAAATAATTCTTTCATATAGCAACCATTTATTGAGTACATCCTCTGGATCAGGCACTAAGAATACAAAGAGGAGCCTGGTTTGCTCTGCAAGCAACTCACAGGCTCATGCAGTGGTTCTCCAACTTAGAAGAAAAGCCAGGGCTGTTCTGGCAAATCCCATTTCTCTGGAGATTGGGGCCTCCTTAAAGGTACATATTTGTGCACAGTATCCACTGCTAGGAATTTTTCCTACACAAATAATCAGGAAAATGTGCAAAAATGCATCAGCTCTATTAGAGTAATGATCTTCATTTTAAAATAGAATAATGAATGATTTGCCACATTTCAGCAGATATTAGACACCTGTGTCACTTAACATTGATATGGAATTTACCTCTGAGATATTTCTTTGTCCAGAAACATTGTGTATGTCAGTTGTTTCTTACTGTTTAATTACTATCTTAATAGTTGGCTGGACCAATTCATTGTGTAATCTTTCTGTCTTTATAATTTCCACTATAACATGGACAATATATTAATTGCATTGATATGTTCTGTCTTGAAATTATTCTGTCATTGTTGTGGCATTTATTTCTTAAGTGGTTTTTAAAGGCCTATAAAAATTATTCCAAATTTAACACCAAATATGTTTTTAGTATTGATATTGATGTCTTCTATTCCTCATCCACATTTAGATAAAACATTGCTTGATGGCTACATGAGTATTAGTCAGTGGCTTTGGAAGAAAATGAATCACATGAACTGTAATAAGCTGTGTGGTTTAGATTCACAGTGGTGACTGAGATCAGGTTGAAAGGTTAGGCAACTCACTACCATTAATTTAAGTAGTGTTTTAAGTTTTTTTAAAACATTTAGTACATTATCTAAGACCAGGAGGTCAAAACTTTTACTTTCCAGGTACTGTATAGAATTTAGTTGGGCTTTGACTACTCTTCAATAGCTTTTATGACCTTCTCTTTAATTCCCAAATAAAGAATTATTTGATGTTATTTGTTGGGAAGTAATAGAATTTCTGAACACAGATGTTATTTTTTTTAACAAATTAATGCAAACCAAACATTCTAGTAAGCTCGTGTTTAACAAAAAGTATTATATCTTCTAGCCATTACTAGAGATTCGCTTCTAAGACTATTTACTTCCCTTAAGATGGCAACTAGGTTGATAGAACTAAGCATTTTTAAACTTGAAACTCTGTCATAATGGTTCTTCATTCATTTGGAATGAACTATTCATATGTATCTTTTTTTCTTTTATCCTTCAAAACTGGCATTTCAAAATTTCTTTTTTCAGAAATCAGAGGTGATTGATAATTTGTTCTAATTTTTAAGGGTTTCTCCTCTACAAAAGTCTGAAGTTGTTGAGATGGTTAAGAAGCAAGTCAAAGTCATAACGCTAGCGATTGGTGATGGAGCAAACGATGTCAGCATGATTCAGACTGCCCATGTGGGTGTTGGGATAAGTGGCAATGAAGGCTTGCAGGCAGCTAATTCTTCTGATTATTCTATAGCTCAGGTAAAGCATCATTGCTGCAGAACATCCCTCTGTTCCTTTCAGTCAACCAACACTGTAAGGAGGAAAATACTAATTTTTTTCCACTCTTCTTTTAGTTCAAGTATTTGAAGAATTTATTGATGGTTCATGGAGCCTGGAACTATAACAGAGTCTCTAAGTGCATCCTGTACTGCTTCTACAAGAATATAGTCCTTTATATTATTGAGGTAAGAGATTAAGTTTAAAATCCTTGTCACTTCCATACATATTTAAAGAAATTTTTATGAAGGTGTTTTCATTAATACTTCATTTACTCAGTTTTTATAAGTTCTGAGATATTAAAACAAAAGTGTTGTCAGCTATGGAGAATAATACATGTTTAAATTTTGGCTAAAAATGTTATACTGTTTTGGTAGAAATGTTAGAATTAGATTTGCTAATGAGGTAAGGTTTTCATTTTTAAAAGACCGTAAACTATACTTTATACAGCTCAAAACCATAAAAAAACAATACACTGTTGAAGGATGATGAACATATGGAAATCTATATTTAAAAAGAAAAGTAACAGTCCCTAGCAACACAAAAAACAAGTATTTAAGTCAAAACTAAGAGAAAATAAGAAAAGTAAAGGCTGATAAATACAAAACTAAGGATAAATGTCCTAATTCCAGGAGAGACAAAGAAGTAGAACAAGAGGGTACATAGTAACTTTGTTAGTAGTATTGGTTGTCTTATAGCTCTTACTATGTTTCAAAACCTATTTCTATGTTGTATATAACAAGGTATCCCTTGCTATCCAGATCTGTTTTGGTATATAGCAAGGTATCCCTTGCTATCCAGATCTGTTTTGGTTTCTGTGTTCTGTTAGAAATAAGAATTTAGATAATAAGGAATTTGTCTAAAAATTATCAGAATATTTAATTCCTGTGTCTAGGTAGTGATTTCTATGATCCTATTCATGTGTCAAATATAGCATCATTTTAAAAATGCAAACTAGATTAGGATTATCACTTCTAAGAAAGATGCATTTTGTTGTACAAGTATTTTTGCAGCACCTACTAGATGCCAGGCATCAGGATTAGTGTAGCAGCAGCTACAAAGTAAATCAAGTACAGTTCCTGTCCTCCAGGAGTTTGCCAACAAGAGAAGACATGTGTGTAATTTTTAATTTTCTAGAAGCTACTTTAGCAAAATTAATGCTAAAATTAAACGGGTTGATTTTAATATCCTATTTTATTAACTTAGAATATTCAAAACATTATCATTTTCAACATATAATCACTATAAAAACTATTACTTTTTATATTCTTTACTTCATTCTGAGTGTTGAACCTGATGTGTTCTTGACATTTGCAGCACATCTTGGACAAGGCACCTTTCAGGTGGTCTAGAGCTCTGTGTGGCCAGTGGCTACCATGCTGAGCACCATAGCACTAGTGAACTGAATGTGAGAAATAAGTTATCTACTTTTTTAAAATATTACCATTAGATCAGCAGCAGCTATATTTCTAATAATGAAACTTGAGGTGTTATCAGTTTCACATTCCTCTTGAAGCTCTGCAGAGCATGGCAAGGAGCTCCAATAGCTTGTCAAGAAAATGCTCCGTCTTCCATTCCTGCAGGAACCTACCCACGCTCTCGTAAATCTGCTGAGGGTTCACCTATACATGTTTGTCTGTGCCACTTTGCCCTCTATTCTGTTGACTGTTGCTGTACATCTGTCAGAAAAGACATGACTGAGCCATTTGCTGTGGGGAAATAAGCCCATATTTTAGACCAGAGATGGAACACTATAAACAAATAAATTAGTAGATTGCACATCTACCATGCTCATTGCAGACTGCTGTAAGTTTGGCTCAGTTGTCCTTTCTACCTCTGTCAGATTGCTGATCTCATTATTAGAGTGTTGACTAAGCATAATTCCTAATTTACATGGAAACATATAAAAGACACTTCATGAACTTATTGTTCATTACTGCTAGATTTGGTGTAAGGAAAAATAGGTATATATTTTAAAGGCAAAATACACTTCCAAAATAGTTTAGAAGATAAAATAATTCTACTTTATATATAAATTTGTGATTTTTTTTCAAAATAATTATTTTTCATTGCCATCTCCAATTATCTGACTTTTCTAATGATGTTTCTCTCATCCCAAAACACATTTGAAACAATAGTATACTATTTATTTAACAAACTTTTGAAGACTTTTAAACCAGTTTAAAGTCACTGCCAGCAATAAATGTACTTATAAAAATTTAATTTTATAAGATGATAAAAGTCTAGATTTTAAATCTAGATTGACAAGTGCTTTTTAAATCTAGAATAATTATCAGCAGTGAAGTGAGCAAAATTTATGTACTAATGAGGAGAATAAAATATATTAAACTCAAGGAAAACTAAACTTGCACACTCTGTTTCAAACCCAGAATTATGTGCTTTGTGGTAGAATAGCCCTAAATTTCACTTGGCTTTTAATCTCAAGCCTCTTCATGAAGTATTTAACGCTGATCATATTCTTTACATCTTGAAAAGGAAGTAAGTTCTAAACTTTACTGGAAAATCTCATTTTTATTTTTCTTTTAGCACTTTACGGAACTGTATTCTGAATATAATTCAACTGTCTTGGAAATGAATTGACCTTTTAAATCAATTCCCAGATATCCAACTTCTGCCAGCTAAAACAAGTTCTGCAGATGTTAATGGCTCATGTCAATACTGTGAATGAATAGACAGAAAACACATCTCTGAATGTCTCTAGTGAGGACAACTGCCAGTCTCCAGTCTGTCCTTTCAGTTTTTTGTGCTGATCAAGCGTGGGAGCAGAGAACTCATTGACTATTTGTAAGCTGCTGTTTAATATGCAGAAATGCTCCATTAGGAAAATGTCTGTAAAGCTTTAGCAGCCACGCCTCTTCAGGGAGGTGGAATTTAGAAAATAATACCAGGAGCAGCAGGTCTAAAGTTTCTTTACTAATAAAGAAATAGTGTTGAACACTGTGGGTTTTATAGATTATCTGCAAAACTGCTTTCCTATCATTGTATTGCCAGGACTATCACTGGCTAGCCTCTCCATTACCGTAAAGTACAGGCCCACAAATAAATACAGACTTAGCAGGTGGGGGTGTGAAGCTCTTACAGAAGCTGCCTGGCAGCAGCTCTAGGTGTTTGCTTAAATTATTGGCTCTTTCTAAAGAGATTCCTTTATTTCTCTGAAACATCTGACTACTTCCTAGAAAAATAAGACCTTTTCTTTCAAATGATTGGTTGCATCCAAGACCCTCAAACAATGTAGTGGTTCTAATGTCCAGAAGCTTTGATTTAAGTCAATAAAGTAATACTTTCCCAGGAAATTATGCTGGGAGATAGATTTTCTGTGAATTTAAATAATCTATACACTGTCCTAGAAGGCCTGGTGTTTTCTTTCTTTATCCATGGCTTTAATTGAGTCAAAGGAGGGACTTTTATGTGCTTATGGTAATTTAGGTGTTGTCTTCTTTAGCATGGGATATGCTCCTAATATATCATTTAACCACAAATCTCAAACTAACCAGGAATCAGCCTTCTGGTGAACTACTTCACTCTTAAAGACCTTCTCTTTCTCCTTTAAAATGAGGAAATTTAAATGCCAAAATATTTGTAGGACTATGTAAGGCTGTATATTGAAAATTTGCATCAAGTCATTTCTTCCTCATTTAAAAAAAGAAATTAAAATATTAATTTTCTAAAATGCAGAAAGTAAATTTCTAAAAACATATTCACCTGTCTTTCAAGTATGATGTGTTAGCTTTCCACTTAAAATTTTTCTAATATATAAAGCAGTTAATTTATGCATTTTGAAACATACTTCAAATCATACATATTTATTTGTAATTAATTTTGAATTTGAAACTTTCTATATGTATTCATTAATTTGAGGGACGGTCTTAAATTTAAAGCTTCTTTGAATCAGCACCAAATGTTATGTATAGCAAAGCTAAGGGACCATTCCCATTTGCAAATGCTTACCCATACACAACTTTTTATTATTATGTGTTTGTGATATATAGTAGATATGTTTATCAAGGGATGTTAATATATATACATATCACATCTTAATCCTTTTTATTTCTCCATACATAGATTTATTAACATAAAATGTATACAATATGAATGACTGCAAGTGCACTTAGGACTATAAGCTTTGAGCCAGGTCATGTCCATTAAGCAAATTTGATAAGCGGAGCACCTCGGCTTTCTTTAGACCAACAAAGATTGGGCTGTACTTTTGTAGACTAGAAAGATCGTAATTCAGAACTTGTGTTTTAAAATTCCATGTATTTCCATCGTACCCAAGAAATCTGAAAGAGCTTCTTAGAATGTATTACAATACATCACAGTTGCCAACAGAAAAATATAACCATTACCTGAAGTATCACAAATATGTGTTTACCTGTTTGTCCACATCTCAAAGAGTCTAACATCTCAAAAACACCAGATGCAAAAACATGATAAAGTCTGTTTTATCATCTTGTCTATACTCACAAGGAAAAGTAGGCTTAATTCCAGTGAAGGTAAAAAAAACTCTTTTAAAGTTTACATGCACAAACGATTTGGCTCCTTATTTAGGGCAAATGTTCAGAATTTTTTGTTAAAACATTTAGCAAACCAAGTAAGAATTTCAGATTTGACTTGAATTTCTGTGCTTTTGTTATTGTTAATGTGTGTTACAACCCTAACACAATTTGGACTTATTTTTCATGTGTTATCGCTGCTTTGTTTTCTTTTCCGTCTCATGAAGCAGACATACATGTTCAATCGTTCCCTCCCACTATAAAAAAGGAAGAGCAGCGTGGGTGCAGAACCTGTTCGTGGGGAGGCCAGCCTGGGTACATATGGATAAATGGTGAATTTGTAGCAATTCATGCTTCCATAATGAGATTAAATGAAACGTGAAGTGTAGCAAAGTCCCTTCCACTCTGATTCAAAAATCCACTCGAGCCACATGTCAAGACTGTTTTCCTCTAACAGTTTTGTCTGTGTTATGTTGTGTTTTTGTGTTTTTGTTTATGTAATCTCATTGCTGGACCAGCCTTTGTACTACTCTTCCAAGTCAACTTTATTTTTCATTATATTTTAGGTCTGCTCTTAAAAACAATAATATATATATTACTGGCTAATTACCACCGTATGTTTTAAACATGTTGGAGAAAAACTTCTCTATACTACCCCTTAATTTTGTTTCCAAAGTTAAGCTTTCTGTTTTGAAGAAAATTATAAAACATAAGAACATTATGCTCTTAAATGGTTTAAAATGTTTTAATAAATAATTTCATATTTATTCTGATGGCAGTAATTATCAATAAGTATTAAAAAACTATATACATTGACTCCTTAATTCTACTTCAAGAATTCGTCCAAAGGAAAAATAGATGTATAGAGATTCAGTTTAGAATCATTTTTAAAAGCAAAAGTAAGCAAGCTAACAGCCTCAAATAGTTACACCCAACCTGTAGAGGTTAACAACATCTTATGGTATATGTAACATCTTAAAAGATGTGTAACAACTTAAGAAAATGCATATTTTAATGCATATTTTGTACTGTGGAGGAGAAAGAACAGCACATGACACGCTGTACAGTAGGTTTCAAGAAATCTTGTGAATGTATCTTAATGTGAATGCAACTAATGCAGAAGAAATTAATGATGCTATTAATTTGGGAAATTATTTTCTAAATTAACAGGCGTTACTTTTACAATTTAAAAAATCTTTAATACATCCTGATAGGTGTTTTAAAAGGGAATTAAAGCTATAAAAATTCAATGAAGAGTAAATATATTCTCTTTTAGAAACAAAATTTACCTAATTTTTAAATTAATAGTTGCTTATTCATATATTTCTTTTTTAATTAACAAGTTGGACCAGTTGTTTTAAATAGCAAATATTTTATGAAAGCGTCCCTTTAAATTCATAAAAGTGAAAAAACATCATTTGCAAGAGCATCCTGACAATATGTTGTTGCATTAGTTGAGTATAAAACAAATTCCAAGCAACGCATTGATATTTTTGTTCTAATTTAGGGGCATGATGTTATTTTCTTCCTAGATCTGGTTTGCCTTTGTTAATGGCTTTTCTGGACAGATCCTCTTTGAAAGATGGTGTATAGGTCTTTATAATGTGGTAAGTTTAACACACTTGATAATTCATGTTTTGTTTTAATAGTCTAACATAAAGATTTACCCTGCATTTGGCTACTTGGCATAATGATCATTTTATCACTTTAGATGTTTACAGCAATGCCTCCCTTAACTCTTGGAATATTTGAGAGATCGTGCAGAAAAGAGAATATGTTGAAGTACCCTGAATTGTACAAAACATCTCAGAATGCTCTGGACTTCAACACCAAGGTAGGAGCTAGTGTCCAGGCACATATTCAGTGGGGCTGCTTTATTGCTTCAACTACAAAACCAGGGAGACCCCAATCTGAGACAGCTCAAGTATATCCACTATGGCAAGTCCTAATTCCTACGGTTCTGATAGAGACAGAGAAGGTTTCTTGCTAGTTTGGTTTGTTTTTATTGTGTTGCAAAATTAAAATGAAACCACTGTTTACTGGGGCTCACTGGCAGCAGTAAGCTGGTCTCGCAGACAGAAGTCATTGTCCTTCTGGTGCTTTGGCTTTCTCTCTGCGGTGCTGTGGGAAATACTCACTCCTCATGGGGTCAAGTCATCCAGCACTGAGAGCAGGTAGCTTTACATGTGAAGGGGTGAGCATTGCTGTATCACTCTTTACTAATTTTCTGTTTGTAAAATGGCTCTATCCTCATTAGAATTTTAGATTTGTTGTATCGGGCATTGAAATTACAGTCCTTGGGAGTAACTTATTAACTATAGTACTTAGTATTTCCAACCCTTAAAATTTAAAAATACAAGATAAAATATCCTAAATTTATCTGAAATCACACTTAAGGTTTATATTCCACATAACAAATAATAGGCTTTTGTCATGTCTTGTGACCCCTGGTAATTTATTTTTTCCAAAAGCAAAAACATATCTCATTTTGTGCATAGTTTACTTTCCTGCAAGTATATATTCTAAAATGTTTCCACTGTTATTTGTTAATAATTCAGATTTCTGTTTAGAAAGAGTGGGGTTGTTAAATTATAGCAATCAAAGTAGATGTCATTTTGAATCTCTAACATTTGTACATTTTATTAGAGTTATAGAAGTCACAAATACAATACACTCACAGAATTGTTTCCATTTAGTATAGTGCATGTTCATTAGCATTAACTGATAATTAGATATAACTTTAATTCAATATACTGAACTTAGGACAGTTAATGTAGCATATTTTTAATATTTCTTAACTCAAGTTCTCCAATGCTATTCTCGGTACACAATATGTAAAGTGAAACAGCTGTCCTGGTGCCTCTAACTTCACCACTATAAATGATAATGTTAAGTTTATAGCTAAAAGGTTATATTCTGAGACTCAGTGTTCATGAGCACACTGTGCATGAATGTCCAGCTTCACAAGTGCATACAGTTTGATGGCTTTGTTCTGAATAAGTGCACTTGATTAATTAAAATAACAGCACACTGAAACATTCTTTAACTTATACCACTGGCCGTGAAAAGTATTTCTGGAGGTTTCTTTTAAAACTGTTGCCATTTATAATACATAATGTCTAAACTTTCTTTTTAATGTTTTACTTTTAAATTTGAAAAATGTACTTATCATGCCTAACTTGAATTAAATTCTGCCACATTGCTGTAGTGCTTTTCATAACCCATAGTGGGCATTTTTAAAGGGTGGAATGCTACAGTTAGGGCAGATACAATGGACATGAGCTCTTGCTTCCCTGAAAAAGTGATCTAAGAGCTAGGAAAGTCCCAGGCCTACAGGTACACTTAATAGTTCTCACCTGTCTGGCCGTTGTATCTGCATCAGCCGCAGGTCCTAGTCTCCTGCAGCTCAGGCTTCGTGGTGTTATCTCAGAAGCTAACTTCCCAGCCACAAAATTGGGCATGTCATTCTCACTTAAAAACATAAATCGATCCTCAGGATTAGTCGGTCATGCCTGCAGAGTCGTGTCATTTTATGCTCTTTGTACATAACAATGTGGACGGTTTTGTGGCTATGGAAAAGGTATAGCACATAGTAGATAACTTTAATATAAGAACATTATTTCCTGTATCTTTTGCTGTTGAAAAAATATTTCATTATCTGTAAAGCATAGAAAAGTCATCATAGCAACTCAAGAAGGTTATACAACTCCCATGTCTATTTGAATATTTATAGTTTATATTTACAAGTTGCCACCCATTTCATATAAGGATGAATTTTTCTAATGATTTCAGTGAAAATTCTTTGCATATGTCCCTTGTATGTGAATTCAGGGACAAATAGCTACAAAATGCATAGTTGTATACACACTGGTTGCTGGGGGTCCCAAGTGTAGAAGCATTGTTTTCTTGAATGATGATGCTTACATTTGTTATGGTAAAAAGGGTCGGAGGTTCTGAGGTCGTGACAGGGGTTAAAGGATTAGCATGTGACAATAAGTATCAGTCAGGAAAATGGAAAAGTAGAACTAATTTTTCTTGCACCCACCTGTGCTTTCTGTCAAATAAAAACTTGTGGTAATGACATAGTGAGGAGAAGCGACAAAGGTTAATGAGTAACACAAGTTCAAATGTGTAATGTATTGGACCGTAAATTGGATCATACAATCCAGGGTGGCTGGATGAACTAACAAAGGAGATTGAGATCACAGTGGAAAATTTTGAGAGGCAGGCAACTTAATTTCTATTGTTTGAACAGCTTAAAAGTATTACTACATGCCAATTTTATTTAGCATAAGTTTTGTTTGTGAGAAGCACTTTCAAATGACAAAGCTACAACTGTTCAGAGGGCCATAAGAATTCCACATAGTTTTTCTATAACTTAATCTTTCATGTTCATGTTACAGAATCCCAGTGAGACTTGCTCTCTTGTTCTTAAAATACAGCAGACATAAAAAGCAAAAACTACTAAATGATGTTAGAATTATCTGAAACTTGGTACTGGCAGGTGTTTAAAAATTTGTGGAAAATATTTGATAAATTCAATCATACTCTAATGCTTACACAATTGAAATGTTTTGCTTGTTAGTTTTAATATAGTGTATATGTATGTGTTTCTATAGCAAGAAGAAAAAGTATTATACCTTGTTATCATTGAAAAGTTCACACTTATACTGCATTTGAGAAAGAGAAAGGGATTTCTCCAAATTATAATCCCTTTAAAAGCCTGTTCTGGAATTATGAAAATTGTCCCACAAAAGGAATTTCAGAATCTGCATTTATTGCTGCTTTTCTTTTTCTTTTTCAGGGAAAAATTAAAACTTTTACTTGTTGGTTTTTTAGAAAGTTGGAAAAATTTAAATAAGCTGAAAAAACATTTTGAGAAACATAAAAATAAATAAATGACCCATGAAAGTCTAAGAGGCAGAAAGTGTCTGTCAATTCTATTAATTCACAGTGGTGGCCCAACAGAAACACATTTTGTGAATCTAGCTCATAGATAAAAAGAAAGGTCAGAGTTCACAGAGCTAGTTTATCGCAAATGGTTCTCATGGATTTTTGTTTTCCCTCAGGTTTTCTGGGTTCATTGTTTAAATGGCCTCTTCCACTCAGTTATTCTGTTTTGGTTTCCACTAAAAGCCCTTCAATATGGTAAGTAGAAAGGATATGAATGCTAAGAGATGACTTTTTACTTTTTTAGAAAAGTAACTCCTTGTCAATATACATTTTTTTTTAAATGTAGCAGTGTTTCATTTTATGGTATTTTTCTTAACTCAAAATGCACACATCCAAAGATTGTACACACTTTAAAGAATTTTATTATTCCTTTGGGAATCAAGTGATTTAATATATGCAAAGTCTTTCTTCCTTACTTCGCATGTTTTCCAAACTTGCAGGAAGTTAAATTTTAGGGTTTTTTTTCATCTTTTGACATATAGTTTGAAGACAGTAATGCTAATATTTCATGTGGTCTATTTATTATACCTACAAGGGTTGTATCAAGCACTTTATACTGCACCTAATCAGACACACCAGTACTTTCAGGCAGACTTGAGATGAAGTTTTAGATGCAGTTTTAATATGTTTTTATACAAGGTGAGATGTGGCTCTCAGGAATGAGCTTAGTTGTATTCACTGTGCTTAGAACAGCGTCTGGCTTCTCCTAAGTGCTCAGAAATCTGAGGGTGGATTAGCAGGAGCATGCAGCGTGATGGGTGTTAAGAGAAGGCAGTGGGGTCCCGTCCAGGCAGAGATTGTTATCTACTTTCTTTAGTAATTGCTTAGTAAATTACAGCAGTAAATAATCTGTTTCTAGACCATGGGAATGAGTTTGTTTGTTGGTTTGGGGGATATAAATCACATACCATGAAAGTCACCGTTGGTTTTAGTATAGTCACAGAACTGTGCAAATGTCACCATCATCTAATGTCAGAATATTTCATCACCCCATAAAGAAACCCCGTAACCATTAGCATTCACTGTTTCTCCCCACCCTTTCTCCAGCACCTGGAAATCACTAATTTTTCTGTCTCCGTAGAGCAACCTATTCTGGACATTTATATACATGGAATTATGTACATGACATTGCCTTATCCATGTTGTAACATGAATCAGTACTTCATTTCTTTTATGCCTAAATAATATTTTATTCTATAGATATACTATGTTGATTGTATCTGTTAATCAGTTGGTGGGTCCCCAAAGAATTAAAAGAATCATACCACAGTGATATATGTGCACCCATGTTCATAGCAGCACAGTTTGTGATAGCTAAAACTTGGAAACAGCCCAAATGCCCATCAACTGGAGGCTGGATAAAGAAAATTTGTGGTTTTTTTATAAAATGGAGTACTACTCAGCCATAAAAAATGACAAATTAGAGACATTTATAGCTAAGTGGATGCACATTGAGGCGATACTCTTAAGTGAAATAAATAGGACACACATGTATAAATACCGAATAGTTTCTGTGGTGTGAGAAACTAAAAGTGTAAATAAGGACTAAAATGTATAATAGGTAATGTGAAATAGGAAGAAAAGGGGCAAAGGGGAAGGAAGTGGGAGGGCTAGGGGAAAGGATAGAAGGGAATGGGATTAATATGAGAAAATGGAAAAATAAGAACAAAATCTTTGTAAATAGGGAGGACTGGAGGGATTGAAGGGAGGGCTGGGCAAGGGTGAAAAATAAGAACCAAGAGTGACTATGTGAAGGTGCAAATTTCCAATGATGAATGTCATTATATTGTATACCTAAAATGTACCAATGATTAGAATGAATAATCGATAATGCAAAATAGGAAGAAAAGGTCCAAAGGGGTAGGGGTAGTGGGAGGGGCAGGGGAAAGGAAAGAAGGGAAAGGAAAAGTGATGAGAAATGGAAAAAATGGAAATAAAGTCTTTGTAAATAGGGAAGGGTGGAGGGGGTGAAGGGAGGGCTAGGAATGGGGAAAAAATAAAAACCAAGATGCATCATGTAAAGGTACAAGTTCCCAATGAGAAATGTAATTGTGTTGTGTACCTAAAATTTACCAATAAAAGAATTTAACAAAAAAAAAAAAAATCAGTCAGTGGACATCTGGTTTATTTACACTTTTTAGACCAATGGGATATTGAAGTCCAGGGTACAGTTCAGGATGGCCTGACCTTAAACAAGTTCTCCAGGACAAGTTAACATTCAAAGACCAAAGTCAGTATACATGTGAAAGATAAGACATGTCCAATCTATTAAACTACTATTTCAACAGTCTAAATTAGAAGAAGGACATTCAATACCAAAAGTTGTTCATTCCAAATAGCATGCAGTGTATCTTAGCAATGACAGGAGTGGAAAGGAATTCCCAAGTCATTCCATCTTCTGGAGAGTAGCTCCCAGGTCATCCAGTGAGTTTTTCTGGGAAATAGCCTGGACCATCCAGCTGGAGCCCAGGCCATTCCAAGGGCTGCTGCTTGTGGAAACCACATCTAGCCAAGTCTGGAGGACATTTGCATTTTGTCCTCAAAAGATGGATGACATCTAACACAAACCTGTTTTACCATTCTAATGTGGAGGGGTTTTAATCATTTTTTTGCCTTGTTTTTCACTTTTAAGTAAGGAGTGATTCATCATTTTATTTATTTTTTAGAGGAAGGAGGAGGAAGAGAAATATAAACATACAAAATATATTACAAAACCATTTATTTGTTCCTTTGCCTCATAGTTCTTAAAGAGTGGTCTGTAGACCCTTTGGGATACCCAACACCTTTATGTTGGTGTAAACTGATGATGCAAAAGCAGTGGTGGATAAATTACTCATGTCTTAGCACAAACAGTGATATACTTGTGCTAGAAGTTGTCATATTCTTTACCTGAATGCACCCAGTTTGACTTAACAATGTCCTGGAAGAAACGAATAGCCAATGCTCTTATTAAATCTTGACCCTTGGTTTGCATCTTAATATTCTGTTTGACAAAATAGGAAGGACGCCAAAAGCACCTCTGCTGCATACCAAAGTGCAGGGGCTGCATCAGGAATAGTGCCCATGGGTCTTTCCACGTGTGAGCCGAGCCAACTGCAGAGTTTTACATAGATAAAAATCCATGCGGGCCGGGGATTTAGCTCAGTGGTTTCATCACCTGCTGTGTAAGCGCAAGGACCCGAGTTCAATCTCCGGTACAAAAAAAAAAAAAAATCCATGCAAAGTGGACCAATAGGTTGTAGTGGAAAAAGTTCACTGATGTCATTTTAGATTCTGTACGGGTAACTACTCTTTAAAGAAATACCCCCTGCCTCTTTAAGAAACTACTTATTAATGTTTGATGTAGTATCAAAGATATTCACAGTTACTGGAAAAGGTTATTAAAATATGCCCCTATTCTTTATTACCCCATACATAGCTCCACACTGCTGAATTTCTCTATTTTACACTTGATCTTAGCCAAAAGGCCAAGAAGCAATGAATTTCTCTATTTTAATCAAAAGAACATAAGAGAATCCAGCTGTCTTCTATTAAGCCAGACATTAAAGAGAAGAAAAATGTAAAACAAGGCCAATTTTCTCACTAAAGTTTTTTGTTTGGGATAATAGCTGTTTTTCATAAAATCTGTTTATATTACCATGAATTGGGTTTACTACTGTTATTCTTAGATAAAAACAATACATATTTTAATGCTCTGTTTTCATTTCTAATTTGGTAACTGTTGATAGCTGTAAACCGCAGATGCAAAATCTTTGTAGCATCCTCAATAATTTTTTTTTAGTATAAAAAGATATAGAGACCAGAAACTAAGAGAAGAAGTGGTTTACCTGAATCATCCAAATGCTGGCCTGCCTTGCAGACACCATGCTTGGTGCTATACATGTGACCTCATATGAACCTTGAGTCCCCTCTGGGTAGGGAGACCCATTCCATCCTTTAGGTAAAGGAACTGAGTTGCCTGGGGATTGAACATCAATAACCTCAAGAGAACACAATGAAAGAACTAAGCCTCACCTGAACACATACCAGCTCTAGTCTCCCTGTCTCCTCTCATGCTTTACTCAAGTGTATTTTGCTCTCCATACTAGACTTTAAATAAATATTATTGAATATATGCACAGATAAAGTATTGTATTACATATACCATGAATCTTAAAGTTTTTGATGGTGCCAATGATTCAATCAGTTTTGTCATTCAATGTTTTTATGAATAATAATTTTCTTTGTTAGCTACCACTTCCTTCATCTAAAGCCACTTTTCTTAGTCATAGCTGGCAAAATAAAATACTTCAAAATATGCCCCAACTTCAGCCACACCCTCAAAGATCTGTCAGTTGTTTTTATGAATCCCTCCTGGGTCAATGCCAGCAGCTTTTTGAGAGACAGCAAGGAGGTTTCAACAACCCTCATCCATATTGTTAGTAATGTGCTTTATTGGGGTGCAGAATGCCTTCTCAGATCTTAATGCCCATGGCTCTAAGCTTCCCTTAAATGATTACTTTTATTGATTTAATTTATTTATCTGTATCTTGTGGACTCTGAGAATTGGTTACAAGTCAGTTTCCTTCTTCAACTGGCTCTCTTCTTTTCACACAGGTACTGTATTTGGAAATGGGAAAACCTCTGACTACCTGCTGCTGGGAAACTTTGTTTACACTGTGAGTGCTGGACATTTTGCTCATTTGCAAGTAAAACTGAACCCTCTCATCTGTGCTCATTTTATGTTCAAATTTAAATGTGTGCATTTCTGGCTATTTATTGCTCCCTTTAAAAGTGAAATAAGGTGTTTGGACTGTTGAGAAATTATCTATAGAAGGTCTTTAAAATGTCAGATTCAGTGACTTTAAAGGACTTTCTTACTTTTGTTTTCAGTATACCCTCTTTACTCTTACTGCCCTGTTTTACCTTTTTTTCTTCCTTTTTCCTTCTCTTCAAATTTATTCTGCTGTTATTGTTAATATTTTTCTTGCTTTTCTGAATGTATAGCAAATATTGTCAAAGTATTCTTGGGTAGGCACCCTGTAATTATTCTTCCAGCTCATGATAACTAAAAAGAGAGATCTCCAGGCTTAGTTTACATTTACCCTACCTAAAACAAGGGCCCACTGTATGCATAACACACTGAAGAGTCTTGAGTTCTCACTGTCGCTGAAGATCTAAAAAATATTTTTAAACCATTTTTCCCTTAAAAAATCAAAAGCCCTAGCGAGCATTAATGCAGAGGTCACACAGTTGGTGGCTCCTAAGAGTTTACTCTGACTTGCCACGCTGAATCTCCAGCCAATGTTCTATTCTGTTCTTGTGTGCCTCCCTCCTCAACCTCCGTACAGGGAAACTGTGCTGTCCCAAATACCAAGTGGCTGTTAGTATGGCTGACTATTTGATAGAAAACAGTCTTACGGAGTTTAATAATCAAGTACTGGGGACCAGGCATGTAGCTCAGTGGTAAGGCATGTGCTTATTATGCGCAAGGTTCTGGGTTCAATTCTAGCACCCGTGTGTGTGTGTGTGTCTGTGTCTGTGTGTCTGTGCGTGTGCACAATGTGTGTGTGTTGGTGCATGCACACATGTGTGTGTGTGTGTTTAAATAACTACGTGATAGGGAATTAATATCATTCTGTAACAGAAGCATTACGGTTTGTAGTAATCTGGGGGTCTTTTTGACAATAGCCCATTGAAGTTGTAAAAGAAAAACAGAAACATGTTTGAGGGACTGGTGGTTTGTTCTCTTACAACAGAAATGCAGAAACTGAAATAGAGAAATACCTGGCTAGAAATACCTAGCATAAGTAGAGATAAATCAGACTATATATCACAGATGTCCCCTAGGGACATTTTAAACTGCTCAGATCTCAGAGGAGATTTTATGTCAAACAATATCTTTTATTTTAGAACGTTTTATGTAGCCTAAGTTAATAACATTTACATTTTAGTAAGAGTTTATTTCTACAGATATTAATCCTAAATTGCCACTCAGTGTCCTGCTGAGAGCCCAACTGCCTCACTTTAACCTAACTTAACGGCCCACTGGGAAGGGCCGTGATCGCTCCATGATGCACCTGAGCAGCTCTGACTGACCAAGTCCTACTGCAGCCAACAATACCTTCATCTGTCTCTTTGCTTGTTGGACATACAAAAGCAAGCAGCAACTAATGTAGCCCCATAGCTTAAGTCAAGACTATCTGTCCTTCTTAAATCACACTGTAAGTCACTTGATGAATTGTCACATTTATGAAACAAAATAACATTTCTCCTCTCTGTTTTAGTTTGTAGTGATAACGGTGTGCTTGAAAGCTGGATTGGAGACATCATACTGGACATGGGTAAGAGTTTATGTAGTCACAACCGAGGATTGTCAGATATGCTCCAATTTTTTGGTTATTTTTATTCAAACTTGTTCCATTGTGCTATAGCAAGTTAATTATGGGTCATTGAGGGTGAAGAAGGGAAACTAGGGATTGTAGTTTAGAAACACTAAGTTAATCAAACATAAGTTTATTATCACAGGACTCTTCAGAGCCTTTAATACATTATTACGTATTGTTACTACCCTAGGAAGTGGAAAGACTTTCAAACTTACATGCCTGTGCAACTTTTCAGAGAAGTGTCGCAAGACTGGCGTTCTGTAGAAAACCCATTAGAAAATTATTCTGAAAACTAATATTAATGAAAAACTAATTAACTAATATTAATGAAAAAGCTGTCCTCAGACATTTATAAATACCCAGTCTAGCTGAAACAAGTTCCATTTTCAACACATTAGTTTCACAGCATATCCATATCCAAGTAGAGAGACTCAGTAAGCAGAAAGAAATTAAAGTTCTTTGCTCCAGGGGAAGATTGGCACAATAAATTTGGATGTAACAGTCACTGTCCTACAAGAAGAGTCTAACATCTTTCAGTGAGAGCATGTGCAGCAAAAATAAAGAAGACTTAAAGATGGTAACAGATTTTTTTAAAAAGATAAGAATAAATACTAGGAGAAAACCACCAAAGGAGATAGAAGGGAGCTGTTAGTTCTAAATTCCAGTACCATAAACTCATAACTGTTGTGGAAGAGCTTAGCACTTAATGACAGACCCAGTAAAATGATCATGCCTTTGCAATTATGTCAGATTTACCATGAATGTGATAAAAAAAATTAATAAGGGGATCTGTGAAGGTTTTTTTAGTGTTTGTGCATTCTGTCTGCCTAAGAGTATTTTGACTTCAATTTCCTTGCTTTCCAGTTTAGCCACATAGCGATATGGGGCAGCATCGCACTCTGGGTGGTGTTTTTTGGAATCTATTCATCTCTCTGGCCTGCTGTTCCAATGGCCCCTGATATGTCAGGAGAGGTAATGTGTGCTAAAAATTCATGGTGCAGTGAAACCATAAAAATTGGTATTCATTAATGAACCTTCATTGTTTAGCATGATTTTCAATTTTGTTGATTTATATTCAAATAACATCTTATCATGTAAAAGCTATCTTTAAATTTTGCCTTTGGGAGAGATAAATCTTGAAAGAATATTTTAAACATGAACATTTAACTTAAATCTGACTTATCCTTTCATAAACATAGCTGAAGCAATAAAATATGGTTGTCTGGCGCTTGAATCATGTTAGGAATATCCATGTAGAAGATGCTATTTTAAAACTAGACTGTAAATCTACAAGTACATTTTGGATAAGAGGTCTGAGGGAATGGTGACTTTCTGTCTTTGGGACAGTCTATCATTTCTTCTGTTATCTCTAATTCCAAGGAATAAAAGATTAAATGCACTTTTTGAGTTGTCTTAATGACACTGGTTTGGTTCTCATGTTGAAAAAATCAGGGCATGTGACATTTCAGCCTTATCATAGTCCATTTTCAATTCTGTCTTTCAGTTTCTTGTTACCCTGGTAGGAATTGAGTTATTAGGTGTCCATGGGCGAGTGTCAGAAGATCTCCTTTCCTTCAGAAGAGAGTCCAGCAGTAGGAGGGTTTATGATTTCAATTGCAGGAAATTTGACATAAAATGTATAAAAGAAAATGTGGAAAACATTTCGGGATTTCCTGTGACCTCACAGTAACTTGCAAGTCAAGGTAACGTGAGCCGTGTTGCAGTACATTGTTTTACCGCAGCCACAGAAACCTTCCCAGGGTCTCCATGCATTTCTTGCCCCTAAGTACTGCCCAAGTACCTTTCACTTTTGACAGTCTGGTTTATAGATCATTTTCATGAAATTTTATCTGACAGCATCCTGCTTTTTATAAATTAGCAGAATGCAGACACATTTTTTTTTAATTTTGTGGTTAAATTTATTAGAAAGAGGCATTATGTACTGTTACAGCAGAAACAGACACATCAAGGAGCGTGTGCCTTCTCCCACCAAATTCGAAGAAGGCATCTTTGGAAACATACTGTGAAGCCTAGTAAATTTACAACATATATTTTAAGGAGAACAGAGAGAAAGCTGTGAATGCATGTCTCTCTTTCTGAGTCCTTTCTTCTTGAAGGAAAATTACTTATATGTGTGTGTATCTTTCCCTGTGTGTGTGTGTGTATCTGATGACAGCACTTGAAAAAGCTCAATTCCATTCTTTCTACCTGACTTGCTCTGTCTGAACAAAGTCAGTTCTAGCCTGATACCTTTTTCATTAGATATGTCTTTGCCCTCATTTCATCTCATTTCTCAATGTTTATTTTATTTTCAAAATGAATAGCACAAAAGATTTTGAGACCCTGATAGTTTAAACAACTGTGGCCAACAGGTTTGTTGACAAGAACTGAGTTCTTGACCACCTACTCTAGGACAAGTGCGAAGTTTGATTGGCATTTTGCCAACCAAGTATAATTCTACCCTTGCCTGTGGAATTCCCAGTATTACCCAAACACAAAACTTTAATATCGTCTCTCGAGACTTGTGGTGATGCTGTGTTTAACTCAAAGTGAAATGAATGTCAGTACTCCATCGTGCTTTTGTTCACTTCAGAGACTTCATGGAAGTGCTAACAGGAGTTCTGTTTCTTGTTGTTTTATCACTACTGCAACTTTGAATAAAATGTTTAAATAGCAAGTGTTTCATTGAAAATATAAAGAATGAATTAATTTAACTGTAGGCTTTACTAGCTTGTCCAAAATGTAAGTCTGTTTAACTTACTCAAATAAAAGAATAATAGCCTAAGTATATGTAGTACTTTAGGTCTTATAAAGCATTTTGGTGTGTGTGTGTTCTTATGTGTGTATGAACCTCACAACACCTCTAAAATAAGAACATAACAAGAATGTCAGTGAAATGTTCAAAGATAGTTCATATCTGTTTATTGTTTCTTGGGCACTATGGTAATAGATCCAAAAAACGTAGCTATTCTCAATTTTTAATATTTTGTTATAGGTGCAGAGTCAACAACTATATCATAGCCAAAATAATTTCAGGAAAAATGACTACCATTGGGTCAACATTTCTCTAATGTTAAAATTCAGTATTTCAATCAAGAATATAGCCAAATACATATATACATATATGTATATATACATTTTATTTTATTTCTATGCTAACATTTATATCTGTATGTATATAGGTAAAACTGGCTGACTACCTTTTTAAAAGCAATTCATCATAATTAATAATGCAAAATAGGAAGAAAAGGTCCAAAGGGGTAGGGGTAGTGGGAGGGGCAGGGGAAGGGAAAGAAGGGAAAGGAAAAATGATGAGAAATGGAAAAAATGGAAATAAAGTCTTTGTAAATAGGGAAGGGTGGAGGGGATGAAGGGAGGGCTAGGAATGGGGAAAAAATAAGAACCAAGATGCATCATGTAAAGGTACAAGTTCCCAATGAGAAATGTAATTGTGTTGTATACCTACAATGTACCAATAAAAGAATTTAATTAAAAAAATAATAAAATAAAAGCAATTCATCTTACATAACAAGATATTATTGCAATATATTATCACATATTACTGATAGTAATATACGATTGTAAGTAACAGCAGCATAAGTATAGATAAGCATCTGCTGCTTTGACATGTTTTATATGATCAGCACAATGAAACATGGCCCAGAGTAGCCCCTAGAACTTGAGGTTATTCCAAAGAACCCCCAACATGGTATTTAAGCAACTTTGTCACCACCACTAACAGGATCACAAGTGTCTGATCCAAGGGTTACATATATCCCTCTGATTCCAGTCTTTTCTTGTATTGATTTGAGAGCAGTTTCTTCTAAAACTAAATAATTAACTAATTGTGTGTATAAGTATGTTTTGGTTGCCTACAAGCTTTAATAAGGACCTTCAGGATGGCACAGCATGGAGGTAGAGTAGACAGTTTAGCAGCCCTTTTCTGCCCTGCGCTCGTGCAGAAGGTATTGTGGAAAGTAGGGAACTATGTGGTTTTAAAGGGGCAGTAACTCAGTAGAGGAGGTGTTCAAAAAGACAACCAAGACCTGGGAAGAATCATAGCACAGGTAATTCCTAATGGATATTGAACACAGCACGTACCCCAGGTACTTCTATAAGTACCTTATATGCATTCATTCAACCAATTCAACAATTCTCTATTGGGATTCTTCAGTGGTCCAGACACTGTTGTAGGCACTGTGGACCCAGGACTGAATAAATAGAGAAAACCCCTGCCCTCCTGAAGCTCACTTTTCTAATGGAAGGAGAAAAACCATAGGTAAAATAATTAAGTGAAATATATGAATGGAGATGAATGATATAGAGAAAAGCGCACCAGGCAAGGGTCACTGGGAACCTAATTTTGAATTGTGTTTCCAGTGGAGCCTGGTGGCTTTTACTCATGGTCAGATAAAAAGTCATTGCAGAGGCTTGAGAGAGAAGAGTTGTGATCTGACTCTGTGTTTTGAACCACTGACAAACCAGGTGAGAGGGGGCACCCTGGGCCAAGAGGACAGAAATGCTGAGAAGTGGTCAGCTCCTGAATATGTCTTGAAGGTCAAGCCAATTGGATTTTCTGACAGGTTGGATGTGAGGAGGGAGAAAATAAGCCAAGGCAGACTTCACTGTGTTTGCTGCGATCATCAGGAGGACACAGGAGTCATGAGCTCATTGATCTTCCCAGTGAACTCAGTGCTATAGTACCCATTCTACAGATGAGAAAGCCAAGGCACAGGGAAGTCAAGTCTGACCTCTCATCAATAGAAAGTAGCAGAGAAAAGGTTTGACTTAGATGTCTGGTTCCAGAGAAGCTATGGCTGCTTCTCTGACAGTAGTTATTCAGAAGAATTCATTGTATTTGATCTGCACTGTAGAAGTCTGAAGGGAATCTCACTCCTTGCAGGTATTTTGAGAGGGAAATCTGCTTTCGGTTTTCCTAACAGCACCCCCACTGTGTCAGCCTTTTACTTGTCCATGGGTGTTGTGGTGGCCTTGTTCCTCCTCAGTGTGTCTTAATGCTACATTGACCGGTCCTGAAAGTATGCTCCATCTCCAATGATGTCTCTCCATTTCTTTACTGATTCACTGGGACATGCTGGGGGTCAGGCTCTTCATGGCCCATAATGAGTGCTAAGTGAATATTAAATTAAAATTTTACTTGCTTCTTTCTTTCTCTAAAATTTTACTTCTTTCTTGTTACTTGTTTCTTTGTGATAGGCAAACAAATAAGAAACAGTGGGCCAGAGGTTGCAAAGAGGCAGATTTCTGCTAAGATAAATATATCTTTCCCACATGTAGTGATTTACAAAATGTAAATATTTCCAGCAGGAGAACACAATGCTGGTCTCGTCCCAGTCAGTGACAAGATCTCAGCTACCAGCAACACTGTGGCAGCATCTTATCATTCCAAACATCCAAGGCCACCTCCCAGCTCCTAAGATTGCAATTCTCTTATAGATGTGTTTTTACTGTGTCCTTTTTAGAGGGACATCCAAAGTGTTGAAAGAGTACAAACTATTCTGCGCCAGTTAACAAGCTCCCGAGGTACAAGCTACACAAATCTTATGGGTACAGGTCTCATGCTTCCAAATTCAGCTTGATACAGATGTGCACATGAATCAGGATTTTCTGTTCATTTCCAGTTTGTATTGTTGGTTCATCTTTGCAGCCCCCATTTGAAGATAGAACCAATTCTTGCAATATGTTGGAAGAAAATGCTTATATCCCATGAGGAGACCAAAGGGAACCAGCATTTATTATGTACCCACTGTGTTCTTCAGGCTCTATATGTGATACTAACCATGCCTTGTTTTAGTTAAATCCATGCAAACCTTTATGGTAAATTGTAAAAAGCCAGTGACCCAGAGAATTCAACACAGAATTTTTCTTTTCAAATCAGATTGGTTTCCTCTAACATCCTGAAGAATTCAATACCTTCTCTTCGGGGCTCATTGCAGTTCCTTGCTCCCAGGTGGGAACTCTGTCTTTTCATTTTGCATGCATTCAGTCTACTATTTCTTAGCCTACCCAGGACCCTAATCAGTTTTCCCAAGTTAGCCAAATATAGAAATGCTCCCATCTCTTTTTTAAAATGTACAGACTTTAATTATTCTTTCCAGCATCCACTTCACTCCCACTTAAGGAAATTCCATCTCACTTCATCCTAACCTTTTGCCTCTCCTTGACAGCAGTGTTGGTATAAATAATACCTATCTCATTAAAAAAGAAAGAAGGAAAACTAGGAAACAGAAGACCTAGTCATCCCTCCTCATTAGAGAGTATCTGGTCAGCACTCAGCTAAATCAGGGGCCGTTTCCTGAGGGCTGGTCGCTGTTAGAAGCATTTCTTATGTGTCATTTGTGTAATGTTCACAGCAACCCTGGGTGGCAGCTCCTGTTGTTTCACAGCCACAGAGTGGTGCAATCATTTTCTCAGAGTCACAGAGCCCCTAGGTACCTGAGTTGCAATTTGAACCTAGCCGGCACCCCTCCTACTTACAGCCATGCGCGCTGCTGCCCCTTCCCATCGCCTTTCTTCTCCCCTTTGCTTTCTCTTCCTCAGTGACTTTTCTTCGGCCATGTCCACCTTAAAGGTTTAGTGCCCTTTCAGTGCCAGTGCCATCAATCAGAATACTGTACTCATTGCCATCTGGTTGGTGAAGCAACCTGTTGTCTGCCGTTAATATTTCAATCTGCAGCTGTCCTCTGCTGCCTTTATCATTGATCAGGGTTTCTTTTTGCACCAACAAATAGCTTCTTTTCCCATTACTTCAGCTCATTCTCCATGGCTGAACTTGCCAGAAAGCCAGTCCTCAAATGTCGCGATTGCAGCGAATACTTCACTTCTCTTCCCTCAGCCAGAGCTGGTTGTTCTCAGTTGGTGGGCAGGGTGTTCCCATTTGGAAACATTTGTTCCTAGGGTTTTTCATTGTGTTTCCATCACGGTCACTCTACATCTCTGCCCGTAATAATGACTCAAGTGATAATGATAAACAAGTATCCCAGTCCCACAAATGACTGCAATGCTCAGTCTTACAAAGGAATTAGGACACCAGCAGGAGAAAGTGGATTATACAAAGACAATGAGGGCAGGGAATAAATTATTTAGGAAAAGAAAATAAAGAGAAAACAGTGTGATGAGTCTGGCTGTGACTTTAAATACGTCGCTCTCTTCCTCTCTTCTCACAAATATGGTTGTGATTTAAGAGGAGAACTTTTTGTTTTTCAGACCTGACTTGTATTTTTTCACACCAGTACAACAATTTATGGGGCAAGGGAGGCCCTGGGGAGAAGTGCTATGTTGTACAAACATATGCTGGCCTGCTTTTTCCACTTGTCTAAATGATGGTTCTGAATAATTTTTTTTTGGAATTTCCAGAAGAAAATCTTTAGGACAATTCAATTAGTAAACCAGATTAAAGAGTAAAAGAAGCTGTATCAAGGATCATTTCATATCAGGATTAATACCAGGAGCTCAGTATGGGCAGAAGTTTTAAACGCATTGTGGCGTCACAGGCGAACACAGTAAAGTCCTCCCAAGCGCCATCTGTTTCTGCTCTCCTGGCCACAGGGATCTATAAAACTACTGGAGGAAATTGAAGTTAAGGAACAAGCATGTGTTTTACAGAATTTCAGATCTCTTGATTGAGATTTGTAAAGTCTCTCTAAAAAACAATAAAAATCTTTGTTGGGCCCTTTGGTGTCGCCCCTGTAGGAAAGGTATTAATCAACTATAGTGGTGATATGATTTTCCTAAATTGCGCAGTTGTTGCCTATTTTATTCAACATCATAAATCTCTTTTCATATGAGGAATTTCCTGGTTAAGAGTCCTTATTCGTCTATGAGCTCTTAATGGCCTCAATAGCATGTGATAATTTATTGGTCATAAGACCAGCTCCTGTTGATGGGATGGAGCAAGGTTAGGATGCAGCAGTTTCATCCTCCATTACTGCGTTGAGCCAAGTAGCCTGGAAGGAACAGCTACCCTGAACTCTGTCAGAGATGTTCTTCAGTGAACCAATAATCGTGAGCCCATCCTGTAAAACGTGCCACTGATCACAGTCCTCCTCCCCCTGACAACAAGGGGCCAGGCAGACCTTCACAGTTCTCATGGTAGCTGGCTGATTGCCACTTCTGAGCCCATTTTACTAAGTATGTTTAGAAATGAGAGACAAGATGTGCCTGTGACAAAAGTACTGCAGTATTAATGACATTTGTACACTTTAGAGTTCTCTTTAGAGTCATTACAAGATCTGGTATTGCTTTTTGTAGCCACTACATTTTTTTCCTACAACTTACAGCAGATGTGTTTTGAGGTGTCTAACATGTGCCAGGCTCTGTGTTTGGCACTGGAGGCCGCAAAGATGAACAGAGTTGGTCCTCACCCCTAGGCATCTCTCTGCTGGTGATGGGGCATGAATGTCACAGATGTAAGAGGAGCTGTAGTGTACCCAGATACCACAGGGGAGAGCGAGGCAGGAGAGCTGAGTGAAGCCTGCTTGTTGTCAGAGCTGCAGCTGTTCTCCTCTAAAGCCAGTTCATTCTCACATTTGTGCATTCCATAATGAGCATTGGGGGCTTAATCCATGCCAACCACTGCTCCAAGGTAGCAAGCTAATTCTACAGCATCCCCATCTTAGTGAAGAGTGAGGAGACCAGGGGATGGGAGCGAAAAACAAGTCACTAAAGTTAACAAATGACTGAAGGATGAATGGGTACAGATGACTTTACAAAGTAATAGGTGGTGGGAAGAAAACAGGGTGATGTGACGGGATAGGAAGGTTTTCGTAAGGCTGGCACAGTTCTGCCGAAACTCAGATGATCCCAGGGACCTGTCAAGTGAAGAAAACCATTCAGGCTCCAGGAGCAGCAGGCACCTGTGCAACAGCCCCTCTGTTCAAAGAAAATGCCCATGTGATTGGAGAGCCAGCTGGAAAGCACTGTGAGGTGGGGTCAGCGTGGTGGGCAGAGGGCAGATCCCCCACTAGGCCCAGTGTCCTTGTTTATGAGGCTGCTGCAGTTATATCTGATTGTACTCCTGGGAGTCTGTCAGGAATACTCACAAAAGAACCTATGAATGTCATGATGTCATCTGTTTCAGTAAAGCTTGTTAATGGACATAGTTCTTGCACTCTATAGTATTAGAAAGGTACAGGAATCATCAGAATGGTCTGCTTTGTTCTACATTATCACTAAAGCTCCCTTGCATATGGTGTTAGTCAGCTTTCTGTCACCATGACAAAATGCCCAAGGCAATTAAGTTATGAAAAGAAAAGGTTTATTATATGGCTCACAGTTTTCGAGGTTCTCACCCATGCTGAGTGCTATTGCTTTGGGTCTGTGATGAGGAAGCTCATCGTGGCAGAGCAGAACTACACACACCAAAAACTAGGGAGCAAAAAAGAAAAAGGGGTCAATGTGGGTCCCACAGTCCCCGTTGAGGGCCGACCTCTGATGACCTAAGGACCCCCCCGCCACCCAGGCCCCAGCTCTTAAAGCCTCCACCTCCTCTCAGTGGTACTGTCCTGAGGGTCAGACTGTCAGCACAAGGCCTTTGGGGAACATTCAGAACCTAACTGTAGTACTTGTGTCACCCAAAGCCAGTAATTCTGTGGCATTCTTTTTGTGTCTTTTTAAAGATAACTGTGGATTAAACAAGATAAACTTATTTTTCTCCCGTGTACAAGAAGGGAGGAAGCAAGCATTCCAAGACAGGTGAGACAGCTGCACGGTCATCAGAGACCTAGATTCTTCTTACTACACTTCTTCATAGTCTAAAATGGCTGCCTAAGCCCAAGCCATTTTACTACCATTCTAGCCAGCAAGTGAGTAGAAGGGTTATGCTTTCTTATTATGGCTCTTCCTGGCCATCTCCACTACATTTCCACTTAGATCTCATTGGCCAAAAGCTAATCATTTGATCGCAGGTAGTTAGAGCAGGACAGCCAGAGGAATGTAGGCTTTGAGCTGACAGACAGGATGTCAGGCCAAGAGCCAAAGTGGTTGCATCTAAAAAAGACAAGGAAAGGGGTAGATTGGGGAATAACTAGAATTGTCAGCTATGGAAGGCAGTAGTTTTTCTAGATAAGGCATAGCAAATTTTATGTTTCTATAGATAGCTAAGCACATTTTGAAGTTTTTGAGTTTTAAAAAAATTATTTGCTAAAGCCTTGAAATATAGGTCATATATTTTGCATAGTAAGTTGATAGTAATCAAACAATTGAGGCTCTATGGAATGGTTCTCAAAAAGATAAAAAAGATAAGAATATAGAACCATTACAAAATTATAAAAACCTATAAAAATGATGTAACAAGTAAAAACATTAAGCACTGAGATAATGTACCCTTTCTGAACAACTTATTCAGTAACATCACATTTTAAAGTTGTGTTTTTCATAGTAAAAATATTTTGTTAGTAATTCTGTCCTCATTTTTGTTGCTTTTAAGTTCTCTTACATACCACAATGAAAAACATTAAAATAAAACAAAACAACAAATTCTGTTCTTAATTATTTTTACTATTCTTGGAACTATATTCCTAGAAAATGATGTCTCGGAACCACACATTTCCTAACATTCTTGATGCATTTTTAGAAAGACCATTTTCTTTTACATGCTGTTCTCAGTATATATGTGTATATATAGCCAATTTTACTTTGGGGGACAAAAATTAACTTCTGATTGATCCGGGTTCCAACTGGTTCCTTTGTCTTCTGAACATCTCTCTTAGTCGTTTAGTTTTTTGACGTTTTCTTTGCCATATGATGGAGATACAAAGATTGCTTCTTGCATCATGTGGTAGCATAAACATCGGTTCAAATCCCACAGGGCCATCGCCCCTCTGCTTCCTCTCGCCATCCCCAGAAAACTTCCACAGGAAAGAAAATCAGAAACACTGTGCACTGGCACCTAATTTGCATATTTGGTATGGTTTTAGCTGTTTGTTTGGGATAACCCCAGCCAAGGGTTTTCTTTGTCTGAGTAATTAAGAGCTGCTGGAAATAATTGCAAACATATTGGGGTTTATCCGAAACACTCTTCTCCTTAGTCATTTTCTGGGTGTTCTGCACTGTCTATTTTTATGGAGAAAGTAATAATTTATCTTATATAAGAGCCCAGTGCAGTTCATCTGAGATTTATGGGATGCCTGTGTGGCAGGGCCTATACTAGATGTCAGGGAATCAAGTTTAAGAAAAGGGTAAAAGAGTTGATGTTGTATGGAGTAAACCAACATTAGACTAGAATGTACGAAGCTAATCATGATCAGAATATGAGAGGGCTATGAGAGGAGAGAACACTGGACCCCAAGCTACTGTCTAAAGCCTGCTTAGTACTGCTGTTACATAAAGGTGTCCAGAAAAGCAAGTGTAGAAAGGGCCTCCCAAGGGGAGTATGGCCCACGCAGAGAGCAGGTTGGTGCTGCCAAGGAAGAGAGTGGTGAGACCTTGGACTGCTAAGGCCAGATATCAAAAATTTATGTGGATGTCATCAGCATCATTCCTTTAAGCCATGGTTTTGGACAGCTTTTCTTTATGGAATACACTGTGTTCTAGAGAGTACCAGAAGCTGTAGCATAAAGATTTGCAGCAGAAGAAGTGATAGATTAATGTTAGTGAGAAGTCAATAAGTCACAAAAAATTAATGATATTTGGATGTGAATATGTATAATATACAAGATATGATCAAAATACAGTGAATGTTTAATTTCATTACATTTATTACAGTAAATGACTCATTGCCATTAATATCCCTCAAAATACTCCCTCTTGATGCATACACTTATCCCATCATTCTTGCTGCTTCTTGAAGCAGTTCTGGAAGACCTGTTTCTTGAGGGTCTTTAGTTAGGCTGTTGTGGCTGCCTTGATGTCCTGAATTGATTCAAAATGTTTACCTTTCATGGTTATTTTGACTTTGGGGAAAAGCCAAAATTTACACAGTGCCAGATTCAGTGAATGTGGTAGATTAGGACCTTAATGTTTTCACAAGACTGCCTTTCTGCAACAGCATTCACTGGTTTTTAATCACACCTCAGAAAAATACTCATGAAAGAGGACTTCCAGAACTGCTTCAGAAAGCAAGAACGATGCGGTGTGCTCAAAGTGAGGGGGACTGATGGTGATGTGTCTTTTACTGTAATATTCTTTTTAATTTAAATAATCGCCATATATTTTGATCACCCCTTGTAATTTAAAAACTTGCAAGAATTCTTTTCAGTTAAAATAAGAGACATTGAAACATTCCAGCAGTAGACACCAGAATATAGAGCTGGTGTTTGCATTCTTTTGTCTTTAGGATTTCTCAGAAGAAAGTTTTCAGCCAGACTACCCAAGATCTACAGCCACTAAAGGATTTCGGTGAGGTTCATCTCTTAGCCACAGTTCATATGAACTTCATATTTGTCTCTGGTTAAAGTTTGAGGTGGCAGATTCTCTACTTACTGCCAACCCAATGATGTTTTTTTACCATCAAGTTTAACTCCATGTCCACATACTATGATGAATTCAGACACAGAGGATTGGACTCTGCGAAAGGGTCATACTTTGGTGTTTCACAAGCCTGGAGCACTAAGCCACCTTCAGAAATGTTTGCACATTTAAATTCAAATAACAGAGCTTCTTGGTGTCTGAAAGCAGAGTTGATTTTGATGAGCTGATGTGAATTTCCTGTGTGTCTTTGCTAGCATTGCCACAGGCACATTAACCTTCTATTTATATAAAATGTAGATTTTGCCATAAAATATAGATGCTAAAGTTGTGGGTTTTAATTTTCAAGATACAGTGTTATTTTTGTGTCTTGCTTTTAATAACCCAAATCTTTTCAGTCCACTGAGATTGAGTGGCTGAGAAAGGAACTTGAAAAGACCTTGTGGTTGACCAAGCTTGGATGGGGTGGAGCTGAAATTAGAATACAGCAACAGGGTCTGCCCCTTCCAGAGAAATACCCATAGAGCATAGGCAAAGAATGGAGGAGTTACAGCATGGAGGAGAGGGAAAAAGCACAGTTTAGTTGGAAAGATCTAGAAAGCTCACATGAAAAGGAGTAATACCTAAAAATTTCAAGTTAAGCACTGCAGGTTTTGAAGCACTGTTGTTTGGTTTGTAATGATGATTTCATGAAGATGTTTCCTGAGACCAGAAGGCTTAATGGTGACACAGGAGAAAAGAATGGTGAAGTGATTCATAGCGTAGTAGATGGTTTTGAAAGAGAGAGACGAATGGGAGTTGTGGTTGAGGATCAGCACATCATAGTCCAAACCTTCTCTGAGGAATTGTTCTACCAGGACGTGTCTAAGGGGCCACAGCCAGAAAGAACAGTTAGCTTCATGGAACTGACTTGGTCACTGTGTAACCAAATCCTAAGAAACACATAAAGGACTTGCTTTTGGAGTTCTCTCTAACTTGTTAAACTCCTTGAAAAAGCCCTAAATCCTCAAAGATAAAAATAACCCTTTTATATAGACAAAAATGAAAAGTCTTATTCAGAGCACCAACAAGGAGAAACCTTAGCCAGACATGTGTTCAGTTAATGGAGAGAAAACTAGAAAATGTGACAAAAATGAGAGAAATACAAAAAATGAGTTGAGTAAATGAACATACCATTCTCTGAATAGGGGCATCAGTACTAAATTGTCAGTTCTTCCATTAGTAAGCCATTTGGGAGGAAAATTTTTTTTAAAAATACATCTTCTCATGATTGTAATCTAGCCTAGAAAAACAGTTCTCAAGGCAGAAAAAAGAGTGGCTGAAACTAGTGGCTTTATAATAAATATTTTGAATGTTTTTCATATGGGTGAAAATTTATATTTGCTGTTTTAAAAATAAAATGCATACCTAGAACATCTCAGTAATATAACTTAGAGTCATTGAATAAATGTCAAAAATAGAAGAAAAGGAGAGAGAAAACAGCAGCCCCGTTACACAAAGAAAATTGGTGATAACATTAGTCCTATCTTCTCCTGTTCTTAACTTGTAAACTTCTCTTTGATTGAATAATGTATTCTTTCAACATATATACATCAGGACACTGTTCTAGTTGCTAGAGATACAGCACCAAATCATCATCTGGCTTTGTAAATGATTGTTATGTGTCCTCAAGAATAAAGTTTAGGGGAAGTAGAAGGGGAAAGACCACATACAAACCTACTGCAGCGATCCAGATGGGATGGAGGTGGCATAGGCCTGAGGGGATCAGAGTCTGGTTGTGGGTGGGATGGGGAATTAAACATCACCACCGTACATCTCCACATTCGTCTCATTTTCCCCACTTGACACCCCACACCCATCAAATTAAATCTCCATTTTCCCTCTCCCTACCCCATAGCAACTGGCATTCTACTCTCTGTCTTTGAATTTGGCTCTTCTAGATACTGTCCACAAGTGGAGTCATGCAGTATTTGTCCTCTTTCACTTAGCTTATTTCACTTAGCATAATGTCCCCAAAGTTTGTCTATGTTGAGGCACCATCAGATTTTCTCCCTTTTGAATGCTCAGTGCTATTTTAGTGTATGCACTTATCACATTGTAGCTTTCCCTTCATCTGCTGATATTGTTTCTACCTTTGGGCTGTTGTAAATAGCGTGTCTGTGGACGTTGAGGTGTGGATTTTTTTAAGTGCAGGCAATAAGATTTGCAATTAGATTGAATCCACAGTTTGTGAGAAACAAGAATGACCCCCCCCCCTTTTTGGCCAGAGCAGCTGGAGGATAAAATTTACATTTGCCAGGATGAGGAAGACTTGAGATTTTTATATTCTGCTTCTTTTTATTTCACATGACAAAATATTCATGTTGAATAGTCAACAAAGTATCTTCATTGATACTGGCATAAGACCTTTCTTCTCTTCTCCCCAATTCTACATCTCCTCCCCACTCCTTCCCTGCAAAAAAGCTATATTTTAAGCATTATACTTTCTTTGGACTTATTAAACTATTTTTAATTCAGACCTTGCAAGGCTTAATTTTCTTAACTTTTAATGTATGTCACTCAGCATTTTTTTTTTTTTTTAAGAAAAGACAACCTGAATTTTAAAAAGATGGCTGGGGAGCTAGATTAATCTCTCCGAAACACATAAACATCTGAAAATCCTCCCAGGAAAGCTTCATGTGAGAACACAAGAAAACCAAGCAAACAGTAACCATCACTTCTCCAGAGCAGAGTCCCAGGTCTCTAGTGTTTTGACCTAATCTCTCCAAACACTGGATTGTGAGAACTTTTTTATCCAGCAAGTATTTACTGAACATCTGCTTCATGGTGAAGCACTTGGGTTCTGAAAATTAACCCAAACAGGCTATTTTTATGAGCTGATATCAACGTACGACTTAATGTATTAATACCACTTATTTTCTCAGTTTCTTGTTTATCATTTACTTTTAAAGTTATGCTCTTTTGGACATGTAAAAGTTTTACATTTTTGTGAGTCAGTTCTTTTTTGTATTATTTTAAAGTGTAGAAATATAAAGCTTTTTTTAGACACTCAATAATCACTTTTTGATTTATTGTCATTGCTACTAACATAAACTCTTAATGCCTTTCAGATTTAGATTAATTTATTTTATTGCACTCCCTGCTCCCACAAAAAAAAAGGTTTTATAGCACAATTTTCTGAATATTTTCCCTTTCCCAGTTGATATTATACCTGTGAGGTTGTTAATTTCTATGAAAATAATTTTCTTTTCTTAAATTAGCAAATTGAAATGGCATTGGCCTATATTTCAGTATTACATTTCAGAATACTAGATTATACAAGCACATGTGATGATATTTTGAGAAAACCATGCAATTTTTAAACTGACATACTTAATTTGATATTGTGATTAAAAATATCCTTCGTGAAGCTCATGGGACAGATCACTAGAGAGAAAAAAGAGTTGAGTGTTTATGAAACTTAAAGTGAAGAAAATATGTAATAAGGTTAATAATGACTGAGGCCACATTATAAATATTGGGTTTAATTCTTGCAGTCTACAGCTGAAGAAACTGAGGCTGGAGGCTGAGAAGTTGTTTGCCCGTAGTCTGACAGCGGGGATGGGCAGAGCCAGGGACACTTCCAAGGCTGTCACCTGACTTGCTCCAGTTGGTGTCCAAGGATGTAATGTTAGGTTTTCCAGAGGCCTTCTTTTTTCATTTTTAGAAAGAATCTGTACATTATCCAAGAAGTCACAGCCTCTCTCTAAAGTCAGTAGAGCAAAAGTAGAGGTAGACAAGAACTGCATCCCTAAAGGTGGCAGGTGACAAGTTTGAACTCTCCTATAAGCCTGAACTTGCGCGCAGTGAAAGTGAAGAAATGTTCCTCTCTGGCTAGAAATGTAGGTACCAGTGCCAGCGGATCACCCCATGCTGGTCAGAAGGTAAAGCCCCTCTTATCTGTACACATCCCTGGGTTTGGCCAAATGCACAATAAGCTCAGATTTTCTCAAACATTCTTTCTCTGCAAGTTCAAATGGAAATTTCAGAACAATTCTTCTACTACAATTGCATTTTCAGTCGGTGCTGGTTTATGTTCGAAGCCCTTGTGGTCCGAGAGTCCTCAGCAGAAACAAGCAGTTGCTTGTTTCCTATGCAGGGCCCATGCCCTCCAGTTTACCAGTTTTGTAGCAACTCGGCTGATCCCTTCTCAAGCCCCCGGGAGCCACTTTTGTAGCAGATTCCATTTGGTTTCACAGGGCCTTGAGGAGGGGCGGGGGGCCACTTGGCACAGCCCACCCATCTCCTGAGTTCAGGGCAATTTGCAAACTGCTCTCAAAGGGAGCCCCGAATCTAGCCCCAAACAGGCTGCTCCTGTTACCACCATTGTCTGATGCTAGTTCGCCTTTTCCCAGCTGACCTGCCTGCAAGTGGAGAGATGTGAAAAGTTAAAGACAAAACTGGTTTCTACAGAGCGAAGGGAGCTTTCTTGTACAGAAAGGAAGGAAATACCTCTGTGGGATTTTATTTTTTTCCCCCTCTTCATCCAAAAAATACAAAGAGACTCTGTCTTAAATGCGAATGCCGGCTTTAAATCTTTTAGGTTTGGATTAACTCTGCAAAAGAAAAAAAAAATCTGACAGGCTTTCAGATATGACGCAGAAAAACTTTTCTCCTCTCAATTCATGTTGTTCATTTGTAAAGCCCAAGGCTGGTGGACTGAATAGTGGGGGCCAATTGCCCCTCCACTCATAGTTAGCATCACAATGGTCAGAATTAGCAGCCTCAGTCTCTCCTCCACTTTTCCCTTTTCCTCCAGCGGACATTTAATTCAAGGTGGTGAAGGCAAGAATAATTCTTTCTTCTCCTGCCCCCCACATTAAAATATATTAAAAGTAAGCGAAGTAAACATGGTATTTTTGGTTACATCCTTTAGACTCTTACCTTACCTTTTACCCACAGAAGGAAAAAGAAATGTAGTGTTTTACAGTTGTTACAGGTCCTAGAAAGCTTTCTTCAATCTAAACAAAACCCCCTGAATTGATAGACATTTCCTATTACATAGTTATTGTTGGTTTTCACCATTGAGGATGTCGGCAAACATGTCCAAGATCATGTTTTGCGTATTAAATAAAGTGACTTTTATGTGAATTTTTTTACCTTGTTCGTATCTAGAATATGAGTGCTAGTCTGTGCAACCCATGTGGCAAATTTTATTTTCTTTCACTTTTTGTAATGGCATGTTTTTACTTTAAATGTATTTGGAGCTGTTCAATGTTCTATAGCCAAAAACTCTTAGCGTCCTAGAACCAATGATTCGTATCCACAAGCCCATGTTAATATATAGGAAAAGTTAAGCAGCTCCTGGTCCTCAGTTGAATGAGAGTCAAAGTGAATGGATAATCTAAAACATAATTTTAGATTAGTTATCTTTAAATTTGAAAGAAGATTGATATCAGGACTCCTTCTGTGCAATTGTGAAACTGCCTAGAAAAATTAAGCTCTGGGTCATTTTTAATTCCTAAACCATGTTTGAGCAAATAAAGAAAAGAGGTTTCCTATATGAAAAAGGTTGTAAATGATCATGTATTAGATGGGTAAGTTTTAGTGGAAATAATAATAATACATTTTATGGACTTAAATAGATCTTGCAAATTTACTCTTGATAAACAATATACTCAAAGAAATGAAACCAAAACATTTCCTTTGCTTTTTTTTACAACACTATTCCTTTTAAGTTCTGTGTAATCTAATTATAAAGGTTATTTGTTATAATTGCAAACAATAGAATTTTTTACTTTTTTAATCATAGAAATATTGTCTTTGTGACCTGAAAGACTCTGATATGACAATTTGAGATAGATATTCAATTACTCCTTTATTATTAATAATGGAATTGTTAAAGTTAGTTTTAATACACTTTTACCTCGGTTTTACATAGTACATATTTGATATGAGTGTAGCAATAACAGGTTTGCATAGAAATAAGTTATATAAATCATTGAGCAAATATTAAAATTATTCCTAACTGGTAGTCAAAAATAATCAAATTGTTATTTTCAGAAATACCTTAACTATGCCATAATCATGATTTGTCTGGGTGATTTTTTTAATATCCTGAAATGTTATACAAAAGTAATTTTCATTTGCCAGAATTAGTAAATTTAGTTCCTAACTGGGATTTATTTTATATGTTATAGTATTATAATTTAAACCAGAGTATATTTTAAGTTTGCTCTAAAACATTGATATTCTGTTTTAAAAGATCAAGTTTATTACTCCATATATTGGCCACTATCCTAAAAATTTCATGTAAAAATACGAAGACTTGGTACATGATAAGAAAGAAAACTTTGCTCTATTAGCTACTTGAAGGAAAAAAAAATAGATATAACAAATGCATATTTTAACACATTTCAATTTAAATTCCAAATATTTTTCAAGTTTGCATTTAGAGCTACAGAATGACGTTCTTAAAATAATTTTATTTAAATCATGTACAAACAAAACATGAATGATGTCTTTCTTGGTGTTTCAAGTAATTTTGTTGCTGATGATTTTACACAGGCAGCCATGTTGTTCAGTTCAGGAGTCTTTTGGACGGGTTTGTTGTTTATCCCTGTGGCGTCTCTGCTGCTGGACGTGGTGTACAAAGTGTGAGTATGCAATGCTGAGTTATACTCACAGAAATACTGATGCACATTAATCCTCAAATTTCTCCAGTTGTGACATCAACTCAAACTTGTAGAGTTTGCAGAATAGGAATTGATAATGTTATTAAATAAAGAAAGAAGAAAGGCATGATTTAGGAACTAAGAAACTAAATTAGTTTAAAAGACCAAATGAAAAATAAAGCAGGTACTTTTAGTTCACCTCAGAGAGAAGTATGTTCATTGCACTGGAGAAAATTAAGTGAAGGAGTATTATTTTTAGAAATCAGCCCCCAAACTCAACGAAGTTAAAAGAAAAAAATTCTATCATCTCAAACACATATAGTTTAATAGTATTCAAAAGAAAGTTTTTGCTGGCCTGATTTTAAACATATATAGCATATAGAATGGAAGAAACAAAACCATTACACATTTTTCTCAAGGGTTCTAAGTTTTAAAATGTGATCTCTTCCTACAAAAAAAGGTATCATTAAAGTTAATTACATGATGTTTGGTTAATACCTAGGAGAGTTTTATTATTATAAACCTCAACCACTTATTTTGAGACTTATACCTATAATTGTATTAATGCACAAAATTACAATAGTTTTTTTAGATTCTGTTGAAAAACTGCTTCTATTCTGGGTACTATTGTGCTTACCAGCATCAACAGCCTGCTAACAAAGCAGGCATCTAGTTTTGTAAAGTCTTCACACAAGTACTCCTATCCTTCTTTTCCACAGTATCAAGAGGACTGCTTTTAAAACATTAGTAGATGAAGTTCAGGAGCTTGAGGCAAAATCTCAAGACCCAGGAGCAGTTGTGCTTGGGAAAAGGTAAACTACATATTGTACATTATATATGATCTTTTCAAAGTGAACTTTAATTTACATTTATTTTTTACTAGTGGTTAGAAATCAGCCGTAAAACTTTTATTTATCATCTAACATGGAGCTCTCAGTGTTACTGACAGATTTTGGAATCAGAGAGGTGGGGATTCATATTAAAGCTATCAGTTACTAACCTGTGTGTGGCCATAGCCAAGTTGCTTGTTGCTACTGAGCCTTAATTTTCTCATCAATAAATTAGAGGCAGTAACACCTCTCTAAAATGCTGTGAGAATTGAAGAATACCGTAAAGCATGTAACAATGCCTAGTGCTTAATAACCATTAAATAAGTGGTAGTTACAAATAATTATTAAAATGAAAGGGAAGGAAAAGGCTTTTAGCTGGAAATAGTATCAATTATAATAATGTTGATAACATAGTACGTAGGGCTGGGGATTTAGCTCAGTGGCACTGCACCTGCCTCACAACACAAGGTCCTGAGTTCGATCCCTGGTACTGAACCAAAAAGGGTGGCGGGGGAGGGGGTAACTAAATGCTGTTATCTCAAATGATAATGTAATATGTAATCAAAAATCATAGTGTGACATAGGAAAAACTGCCCAGTAACTGCATTTGTGGTCAGTGTTATTTGGAACCAACTTATGTGTCATCTATGAAAGAAGTTAGGTCTTTCAAGTTTTCCTCAGCCCTCCCCCAAAAAAAGCAATTAGAAAATTAATTAAATTCACTCAATTCACAAAGCATTATTAAAAAGAAAATAAGTTGAAAGCAATTATAATAAAGCACAATTATAAAGAGAGCCTTAGGAATTGGGATTTTTTTTTTCTCTTTCATCATACAAAAGTTGGCTAAGGTTTGTCAGAACCGTAGGAAATGTTTCACCCTGGGATTTGTCACCTCAACCATATTTCAGTGTCTTTTTCTTGGTTTGACCCAGTGGAACAGGTGTCAGACTAAGACTCAGGTTAAGGCCTTGGCCCTCTGCTCTCACTGCCTTGCGTTAGGCACCACTGTGTGCCTCTCTCTTGAACATACAATGCTGGCATTTGTTGAGCACTCACTACCTGCCAGGTGCTTCACTTGCAGGTGACTGTCTTACTGAACTTTGTTACAACCCTATGTAGAGGGATCATCCACATTTTTTCCAGATGAGGAAACAGACACTTAGGTTATTAGTGACAGAGGGGGGCCTTGAGTCCATGCCAGTTGATTCCAGAGTTCCTGCTCTGAACCATTCACTATTCTACCTCTTTTCACTAATTTTTCAAGAACATAGTATAGTAGCAAAAACAGTCCACCAGTAAACTGAGAAAGCATTTAACCCCTGAGGGATTGAGGGTATTTTTGTGGTGTTGGAGATGGAACCCAGGGCTTCATGCATGCAAGTGCTCTACCCCTCAGCAAAACCCAGCCCTTTTTATATTTTATTTTGAGGCAGGTCTCACTAAGTTGCCCAGTTTGGCTTTGAACTTGTGACCTTCCTGCCTCAGCCTTCCAAATAGCAAGAATTGTAAACAGGCACTACCTCTCCCAGGACAATACTTAAGTCGGTACCCTTGTGTTTAACTGAGAACAGTGATACTTATTTCAGGGTTGCAGGTATTCTCCTCCCTCCACCTTCCCCTTCATCTAAAAATCTGCATCACAAGGTTCATTGTACAAAAGCACCCATTCTGTGGTCTAGCACTGATAGTGCCCTTGTGAATGTTTTCTCTCCCTCCCTGCCTCCCTCCCTCTCTCTGAGTCAGTCTCTCTCTCTCTCTCCCTCTCCCTCCCTCTCTCCCTCGCTCCCTCTCCCTCTCCCTCTCCC
>NW_004624761.1:24496007-24529788 GCF_000247695.1 Heterocephalus glaber
TCTCCCTCCCTCCCTCAGCAAAAAGGGTATGGTAGGCATTCTGGAAAACAACATTATGGATAAAGCCATTAGTAACGATATTGGGGAAAAGTCACTGATAATATTATTACTATCCTTTAGAGTAAATTTTGCTTATTTGTAAATATGTTAATAAAACATTACACCCCTCCTAGGATACTTAATTTGCCTGATTTGTAGCATACCAGTGACCTTAACAGTTCATAATCAGGCAAGAAGTTGATGTGATGACATTCAAACCCTAAAGATTCAGTTAGTCTGTGATGTGTATAGCCCCTTCCATTTAATAAAATAAATCAGAGTGCCTACAAAGGAAAGAAGTAGATTCTACCATAAATGACCATCAACTTCTCCATCCAGCCCAGCTCACTTGCTTAAAATAGCTATTCAGCCTTCTCAAGAACTGAGGGATGAGTTAGCTGTTAGCTGAATACCACAAACAAAACCCCCAGTACAGCATGTACCCCTTGTTGCCATTGCTACCATGGGTGACCAGAAGGTTGGTGAACAGCATAAGCATAGTGGCTTCCGGCTAGAGGAGAGATGAATAAAATGGATCTGAGAAAGGAAAAGGTAGCAATGAGATAGAAAAGTCTTCATGCCAAACTCATTACATCCTAAAGCCAGGCCCGGGGATTTAGCTCAGTGGTTCCGGCGCCTGCCCCGCAAGGGCAAGGCCCCGAGTTCAATCCCCAGCACGAAAAGAGAAAAAAAAAAAAAAAAGTGAACCTTACATTCTAAAGCCAAAGAATTGTCAGACTGGTTTTACTGCCAGGATTATTTTGAGAATGGTGGAGAATAAGACTGATGTCATTATTTCAAAAAAGTTAGTAAATTTTGTCTACATTGCCAAAGGGGAAAAATTCATATTTCTTAGATTCTAGCAATATTTGATGTCCTTTGGTTCCAAAATACCATGGTATTTTACAAGATATGATCAAAATGTATGGTGTTTAAATTTTTTAAAATTTATTACAGTAAAAGACATGTAGCCATTAATTCCTCTCAAAATACTCCCCCTCAACTTTAAACATTTACTGAGTCATTCTTACCACTTTCTGAACCAGACTGGAAGTCCTGTTTCATGAGTGTCTTTACAAGCTGTGATCAGAAATACAGTGAATTTGGGCCAGGGATTTAGCTCAGTGGTTCCGGCGCCTGCCTCACAAGCGAAAGGTCCCGAGTTCAATCCCCGGTACCAAAAAAAAAAAGAAATACAGTGAATGCTGTTGCAGAGTGCCATTCAGCAGAAAGGTGGGCTCGTAAAAGCATTCTAGTGTACCCTCATCCACCTTAGTCAGTGATCTGGCACTGCACAACTTCTCACTCTTCCCCAAAGTCAAAATGACCATGAAAGGGAAGCATTCTAAATGCACTCAGGTTATCAAGGCAGCTGCAATAGTGCATCTAAAGACAGGAAAAAGGGCTTCCAGAACTGCATCACAAAGTGCCAAGGATAGAATAAGTGTGTTCCACACGAGGGAGTGTTCTTAATGGGGATTAATTGCAATGTGTCATTTACTGTAATAGTGTTCAGTCATATCACACATGCCTCTCAGTCTTAGCACATGCTTTTCCCCTGTTATGGAGCAAAGACACCTCTTACATTTGGGGCACTCCAGCCCCTAGCTTTCAAAACCCAGTTCAAAGGCAATTTTGCAGCTCTTTGTATGTAAAATTGATTAATTCCTCATGTACTATCTCTGTACTTTGTGTAAACTTACGTTGCTCCATTTATTGCGGTGGATTATAATGTGTTTGTTTACCCTGTGTTCATTTGTTTCCCTACTAGATTGAGCCCTTCGAAAGAAAAGCCTGTCTTAGTCATAGCTACAACCCAACACCTAGTTTGGCTCCAGGAATTACTAGCATTGGGTGAATATTGTGGAGTGGGTGAATAAATGGTCAAGGGAATGAACTAAGGAATAAATGAATAGGAGAAGATGATTGAGTGGTGGGTAGTAACTTGATGATTGACACATCAGTAGTGAAATAAAACTCCAACCCATGAAAACATAGAATTATGTATTGTTTTTCCCAAACTATATGATGTACAAGGGAGCAGTTGTTTACTTTGTTGTAGAATGATGCAGCGCTTGAGAAAAATCTGAGTTGATTATGCCCAATTTTTTAGTCTTCCCTAAGTACTACTCTTATGCTCAAATTATATATAAAATAGTTGTGTCAGAGAAACTGTAAATTGTAAGGCATATATGGATATTCATATTTACAGTAATTTCTCATCTTTTTTCACTTTCAAAAATTAAAACATCTATATTATAATAACTAGTCATTTTTAGTAGCAAGTGTGCCACCTACCATATTATTTAGAAAAATAGATATTCCATTAAATTTTAGGAGGAAAAGTATATTTCATCAATACATTACCTTTGAGCTAAAGTAGAAATCAGTTTCACTCTAACATGTTGGGAGAATAGCCCACACCTCACTTCTGATTGGCTGTGGTACCATGGCTTGTTTATTGGGAACAGAATTACTCAGAAACTGTAAAACCCATACCTCGCTCTAACTTTTATTTGGATCTACACTAATATGGAGACCAGAAATGCTGATAATTCCAAAAGTCAAAAAACTCTTGAGTTTAATTTTTTCCTTTCTATGTTTTATGGCAAACATTTGCTGGAAAATCCCGAACCATTTGTCCTACAAGTACATTTATAGTGTTCATTCATTCTACAATGTAAAGATTTATATATTTTGTAGCAGAACTATTAATGTTTTGGAATATGGGCCTCCCAGATCCCACTTGTGTAGTACATCTATATTTTGGATGTAACATCTTATCATTTCTTTAAAAAAAAATGACTTCAAAAGCCAGTGGTTTAAAATAAGGGATTATGGACCCTATACACTGAGACAGGGCAGCTATTTTGGGGTGTCACTGGAGTGTGTAAAAGCAGTGCATTGTGTAGACAGGCACATATAACGAGATTCATAATTGTACTTTTCTAGCTATAGACATTAAACAGCACAGCAGCAGCAGCCATTACTAAGTAGAAATTCAGGCTGGGGTCTTCAGGTCAGTCCTCACTGTACAATCATTTGACCCATAGCCTTACCATTAAAGAAAAAAATAGAGAATGAGGGGTATCAGATCATGTGGTTCTGTGGACAAGGGGCTTTCTCCTAGGCTTTCTTTGTATTATCTAAATGAAAAGGAACTTAAACATTGCCCCAGAAGTTGTATTTTTTTTCAGTTTTCACCCTGAATTTTATACCAGTATAGCATAAATGCCTTAATGTGGATTGAAGATAGAGGGATATATCAAATGTTTTTCCTCAGCCGAGTCTCATCTCTGCAACAGTGGTTCCTCCTAACATTTGTCAAGAAAAGGGACAGAACAATGAAATGTCGTGTCCTCCAGGACAGAGCTTGGGCCTGTTAGAGTCATTGCTCATCTTCTCACCACCACTACCTAGCACAGGACCTCTTTCAATGGCATATGTTTAACACTCTATAAATGAATGCTCATTTACCTTCTGCACATTCATTTTAATGAGCCAAGCAAAATAGTTTGCCAACCCAATATATGGACAAATGCAAGTTTACCACCCTTCAAAGATCTTGGAAATTACCTTAAGACAACATATTCCAACATGTTCCCAGACTATACATGGATTTTTACCAGCCCTTTTGTTTTTTCTTAAATTCTTTTATTGGTACATTTTAGGTATACAATACATTTACATTTATCATTGGGTGCTTGTACCTGTACATGATGTAACTTGATTCTTATATTTTCCCCATTACCTGTGCACCCTTCCCTATTTACATAGACTTCATTTCCATTTTTTTTCTTTTCTCATAATTTTTCCTTTCCCCTTCCCCTCCCACCACCCCTCCCCCTTTGGACCTTTTCTTCCTATTTCAAAATATCAATTATTTGTTTTAATCATTTTAATCCTTATTTACACTTTCAGTTTCTCACACTAGAGAAACTATTTGGTATTACACATGAGTGTCCTATTTATTTCACTTAAGAGTATGGCCTCAATATGCATCCATTTAGCTATAAATGTCTCTAGTTTCTCATTCTTTATGAACAACCCTAACATTTTTTAGTGTTTCCAGAAGAAATATTATATTTAACCATCATATCTTTTATTGCATTAAACAAAGTCAGAATTTGCATAACTTGGTATGTAAATGAAGGGCTATCCAAGATTGAATATAGCTACTAGCAAGAGTGGTAATAGATATGGTTTTAGGTTTTAGTGAGAAGAAGGTATCTTTTTTTTTCTTGGTTTTTTCACACTATTAACCTGAGCAAAAACTGAACTTTAATGTATCTATTAATGTTAACATGTTATCAGTGTATTTTATCATGTGACTTGCTAGTAATATCAGTATAAGTAAACATGAGTGACACGGAATTACATACATTTTGAAATGACGGGTCATTGTCTAAAGGTAGAATGGGACTAGAGAAATGCAACTTACTATCACTGCTTGTTTGCAAAGTACACTCCTGTGAATGACATTTATATTCTGGAGGAGGGACTCTGCCCTGAAAGGACTAATGCAGAAAGCTTGAAGTAACTAAAGAAAAACAAAACAACAAAAGCCTAATCATTTTCTGAGGAAAGAGGTGGAAGGGGGGCATTAGAAATGAAAACCCATGTGCAGCCTTAGACATCACTCATGAGCTAAGGTTGAATATAAACCAAGGCATCACGATTGATCCTGACAAAGTGCCACTTGTGATGATTCTCTTTGCTGGTTGCTTTTTGTAATAGATTCCTTGGAATCTGGAGCAGTAGGGTAGGAAGGACTAATATTTGTTAGTGCTCACTAAGTGTCAGTCACTGTGATGACAAGTCCCTAAACCCTCACAATCTGCCTGACAGTTACATAGTGTCCTCCTGTTACATATGAGATAACCAAGAAAGGTTTACCTACGGTGACCCAGGTAATAAGTAGCAGACCCAAAGCCCATGCTCTCTCCTGAGAAATGTGATACTTTCGTAAGAAAGAGGCTTTCTTACTGTTTAAAAAAAAAAAATTACATCACATTATGTATTTCAATTCCTATAGTATTTGAAAGACAAAATTCTCCTACCTGCCTTCTTAACACTTTAGCCATACAATATTAATGTATGATGCATTTAGAAAACCTGGAAAATGCCTTTTGGGAAGAAGCAGCTGGCCTAATGATACATTGCCTTCCTCCAGTCTTCAGAAGTGATTTCAGTTTTAAACACCAGAGGCCGTCAGCGCACACACACACACACACACACACACACACACACACACACACACACACACAATGCTCTGCTGGCAAAACCGGACCACCTGCTGCTAAAGCTCCCGACTTCCTCCAAGCAGTTACATATTTTAGTGTCCCTCTGGGTCCCAGGGTCTATAATGTTAGATCATTTAAAGAGTGGAGTAAGAAAAGTGAATTAGCAAAAATAGCCCTTTCTCCTTCCTCATATCTGTTTGTCACTAGTAGAAAAAAAAAAAAGTTTGTAACTAATTGCAGAACCACTGGAGTTTTAGACTAGTTTTCTTGTTTTAATACAGCTAATTCTTGGTGACAATAAAATATGCCTAGTAAGTACTAGTTAACATTCCTAGACTTTTAAAAAATGTGTGGAAGATTATTGCAAATGTCAACATTTCTAAATATTTTCCTTCAGTTTCTGCCTGTGTGTGTCTAATTTATTTCCACGATGAGTTCATTTGCAGAGGATCCTTTTTTGTATATGATAAATATTGTTCCATTTCAAGGTCTCTAAAAATTGGCAAAATACAGAGCTAACATAACTTACAGCAACTTAAGCTTTTATAAAGTGAAGGAAAAGATGGAAATTTTTCAACTGAGTTGGTTCCAGTTATTAAAACAAAACTATATAAACATTAGCTGCAATGCATGTGGGTTACTTATTTGCTCCTCATGCTTATTAAATTCTTTGATATCAAAGTAAGATTTAATAAATCAACTAATGGAGAAACGGCATGATTGGGAAGATCGATGGTGTTTGTTAAGTGTGTTACAGAATTACTCAAATTCATATAATCAGCCTATATTTATATTATATATAAATATATATTATATATTAATTATATCTATATTCTTTTAGAAATTGCATAACTATGTGGATTTGTATATGGAGATGTTCTAAACGCTTATGGAAAAATATTTTTCTTGTTATTCTACTTAGTAAAATTACTTTCCGAAATCATTTTAAAATGAAATTGATATATTTTAAACTATATTAGAGTGGTAATAAAATTTTTCTAACTAAAAAGTATATAAAATTTATTACTTGTATAGTTTTGGGAATTTCCTTAACATGACTAAAAATATTATTTTGAATGAAAATATGCACAAAGTATGAAAAAGATGATAATTAAAGTGTCTTTTTTCTAAAAATGCAATTCTACAGCTATATGGAAGACGGTTTTAGAAGTTAAAATACTACTGGCTGATTTTGTGGGTTAGGTTGTACAGGTTCTGTGCTTCTATTTGACTTAAATATAACAGCGATTTGGAGAATTGAGGAAATCTTACTTTTTACTCGGTTATCATTAGGGATAAAACTCCCCTTGACTGTGGGGAAAAGAGCCTCGAAAGTGTCCATGTAAGATTTGGAATCTCATTTGCTATCTGAGCAAATGGAGTAAAAAGAATCTTGAGGCCTCAGAGCCTCAAGGGGCTCTTTTGTGTAAGTCCGACTCTCCTTGCTGCTCCTGAGGCCGGCCCGCCCCGGGCTCCTGCTCCGCTGAGTTGCTAATTCACCTCGCACGTTTGCACCTGCCCCATAGCCTCACCGAGAGGGCACAGCTGCTCAAGAACGTCTTTAAGAAGAACCACGTGAACCTGTACCGCTCCGAGTCTTTGCAGCAGAACCTGCTTCGTGAGTATTTGAGTTTTTATTTTAAATAAACTATCTACCCTTGTCGTGTCCTGGCGCTTACCGAAGCAGTATGTTGACTTGAGGAATATTTAACTTTTAAATTAACACATAAAATGTGTTTTGTGTATCTGCAAGACGTTATGCTTAGAGAATCCTTTGGCCACCACCCACTCACTTTTAATAGATACAGCATTTTAAAATATAGCTGTTTCACTTAAAGAAAAACAAGAATATTTCCACATTCTTTGCTCCTTTAAATCTTCAAAGGAACCAGTAAGATAAATCTTAACTCTTAAAAGCTGCCTCTGTATTGTTATCTTTTCTACTGTAATAACTTTGTGAGAGCCTTTTCAGCTTTCATACAACACAAGGAAACATATATTTTCCCCTCTAAAAATATTTATGAATATTTAGAGTTGTAAGAAATTATTAGGTTTCTTGGCCTCTTAACATTTCAAGAATCTAAAAGAACATAATATATAAAGCCCTGTGGTATATTTATTTGTGCTAGTAATATATCTTTTGTTTCATGTTGTTTCCACACATAATTTATTTTCACTTATATATACTCAAGTTTAATGCTTTTGCTCACTGTGCTTCAAGGGGACTTTTCTAAAGATGTGATTCCCTCAGGGGCCATTTCTTATCCCCACACCCCCTCCAACCGAGTTGGGACGTCTGTGAGTTCATTTGGAGACGCGAGAGCCAAGGAGAAGGTTACTCCAAGGAAGTAGAACACTTTTCCACCATCCCCAGTTATTTGTGTTTATCTCCTCTTCCTTGATTTTTTTAATTGACAAATAATTGTGTACACCTGTGGAGACAAGGGTGCTGTTTGATATGTATACATGGTACAGTGATTCAGTCAAGCTTATTAACATATTCATCCCCTCACCTACACCTTGTTCTGTCACTCATCTACCCCACATATCTAAAAAGCCGTGGACCCACTTGACCCCTTCACCCCTTCCAGTAATGAGGAAGCAGAAGTTAAGTGCGATGGAAGTGAGATATGGAACAGAGGACTGAGGGGACTGAGAGGACTGGGGTTCTGCCCAGTCTAAGAGGAGCAAAATTCATGGTGTATCTACTGGTGACCCTCCATCATCCTGCTGTCTGTCCATTTTGCAGCTCATCTGACTTTCCAGATGTTGAAAATTAGTGTCTCATGCTTTCAAAGGTGGAAGGGATGCGTGAACTCTCCCAGTTAGACCATAAATACTCAGAACTCTTAATAACAGTAATTTCCATTGGTGTCATGATGATGATTTGTGTTTTACTTACAGATGGCTATGCATTCTCTCAAGATGAGAATGGAATTGTTTCGCAGTCTGAAGTGATTAGAGCATATGATACCACGAAGCAAAGGCCAGAGGAGTGGTGATGCAAGGGGCGGAGAGGCAGACCTCCTGTCTCTGAGGAGAGCTCCCACAATGTAAGGTCGTCACCGCAGTCTGCTGACCAATTGCAGTCTGGTCCATGGAGAGGAAAGGTGGATCTGAGCTCGTCTCACTCATGGACCTTCAGATTCATGTACATTAGAGACATAAGCACTGTGCTACCACACTGTAACACCATCTCTCTCAGATTTCTTAAAGTATTTGCTAAGGCTTCGTAAAGAGAAATTGAAAATGACCTTGTATCTTGCCAGAGTGATTTCTTAAGCTGAGGAGAGGTCAGTATTCTTACACAGTTGATGGGGGACTGTAACTGAAGGTTCATTAGCTATACCACAGCTCTCAAATGGAGTTAAGTTAAACGGACTCTTGATGTCCAGACTAAGATTTCAGGATATGCTGAAACCAGCATTCTTAAGGAACTGACTCACCTTACTGAGCGTTTCTAAACAAGGCATTAAGTGTTTGTGTCAAAAAAGTCTTGATAAATGTTTGCCAAAGAAGTTCAGTAAGTGTTAGTTCTCATTCAGTAGTCATTTGCCCAGAAATTTTAAGTGAAAGTTTACTTCCAGTTCTGCTGTAAGATGTATCTGCATGCTTGACTTTTCAAATGTAAGAGTGATTTGCAAAAATGAATATTTCAAGGCATTTGCTACTAAAATCTGTGATGTTGCACCTTCAGCCTTACAAGTGCTTGTCTTATTTGTTCAAGTTAGAAGGCACATGTGTTAATGTGACTGTCATTACAATACTGATTTTTAAACTTGCATTTACATCTCATTCATCATCTCTGATAGTTTCATCATCCTGTAGATTTTTCTAAGTATCTGGCTTCTGCTGTGTCTAAATGATGTCATTTTGTCTTAAAGTTTCCCTCTTAAGAAAATTATGCTTACATATTTATGTGGGATTTCCAAAGTTTCTGTCTAGATGTTTGGAATAATATGTCGGATAAATGCATGGGCTTTTGTAATGTACATAGGCTCAGCTTTTGTAATGCGTTTTGGTTCTCATTGTTGGTTCCCACTAGAGATGCTTGCTGACTTAAGTAGCATACTCAGTGTTACTGTGGCTGTCCCTTTACTTAAGGCTAGAAATTAGTTCACAGTTCACATTCGTCAAACAGTTCCTCAAATTAGTCATGTGCTACTTATTGGGACAAATAAGTAGTATATTTTCCCCATTTTAAAAACACCTATTTTACTCAAACCTGTTACTTTATAGTCAAAGAATGCTTTTCATGAGTAAGGTTTACTAATATATTTTAAAGCATATGTTCAGTTTAATCATTTTTGGCATTTCCATGACAACTGAAAATGCCTGTTTTGCTACCAACAAACAGTAAATGGTGAAGAGGCTGTTTAAAAACCACAAGTTTTCTATACTATTTTAAAATAATGCTTTCATTTAAAAGAAAAAAAGGAATTCTAGCTTTCAGATATACTTGAAAGACTGAAGCAAACTTTTTTGCCTTTTATTCAAAAGCCTATTTGCCTTTAAGTGGACTTACCAGCAAAATAGGTAGAACTTTAAAACAAAAAGTCAACTAGAACTGAAAAGGTGATTTTTCCAAATTTCCCCAATTTTAATCATTTCACATTCTTTCCCCCTTTTTGTCAATCTAGATTTAAAATTAAATACATATATATATATAATTTCTTTGTATATACAGCTGGTTATAAGTATAAATCCACATTTTCTGCAAATAACAGTGTATAATACATATAAATAATTCTAATCTAAGGAGAACAGGGATTTTTATACATTTTACTTCTTAGACTTCCAATTGAGGTTCAGATTAGAAAAATCATGAATCAAAACATCCAACAAGACCACAGATGCAGAGTCTAAAATCTTTGAAATTCTGGAGTTGCAGACTTTGTCTGTGGGATGGATCTTCAGAGTGTATTTTCCAGGGTCTCCTTGTGGTGATAGTTGTGCTCAAACTACAAAACTCAGCAAGAATGAAGTGCATTCTTCCAGAGAAGATCTGTTTCCATTTGCTTGCACTTCATCAGTCACATCTTTCTCCAAATTTTTAATATCAGAAGGTTAAAAACAAAAGAGAATTGAGTTTTCTGACTTAAACCTGAAAATTAGAAGTTTTATTTTCATCTTGAAACATGGACTGTTTCAATAGAGCTCTTCAACATGAAAAGAATACTCACGGTTAATCAGTGAACATCATGCTCCGAAACGTGACTGATTTATGCCTATTTGTCCAATGATCCAATTTTCCAATCCTGGACATTAAGCCAGTCTCTTTGCTTATTGGGTAAAGGTAGGGCATAAGGGGCAGGGAATGACCACTTTGCTAAATTTGAAATACAGCACTGCAATTGCGGTGACTTTACAGTTTTACTTAAATTAGAGAAAATGCTCTTGAGTTTTAATCTCCTGAATTGGGGTGGGGTGCAGGAGAGACACACGGTTTTACCAGAATTAAAATAACCAATCAAAGCGACTTTTAACATTTATTTTCTAAAATAAAGAACACATACTGTTCAATTAAAACGTTCCTTGTAAGGACTGTGGCAAATGCTTACATAGTTTCTGTATAATGTTTACAATTCAGAAAATACTACTTATGATACAAAACCTTCCTTTAGCACTGAAACACTGGGAGCTGCTTCTTTAATGTTGAATACTGCACGGTGGTACTGAACATGGATTTTCTAAATGTTTTATATATTCATGAGAGTATATCAGTGTCTGACACCCAGAAAGATGCTGTATTGTAGAGTTTATTAGCAGGAAAACAGTATTTCTCAGGAATGTAGTAAATTTAAAATGCTAAGTGTGCTCCTCCCTCCCCTCCACTTTGTGCTTTCCTATTGCACCGTGCAGGAAGTGCCAGAAGTGTTGTGAACCCACTGGAAAAGCTTCTCTCAAATCAGGTGCATGTGTATTCTGCTAAATAAAATTAGCCACTTATATGAGCTGTATGGTCATTCAGTGGAATCACAGATTCCTCTTAATTTTCTAGGGTGGGGAGGAGGGATAAATTATAGAAATCAGTCATCATTTATCCTCATCATAAATTTTTGTATTTTTAATTTTTAAATTTAGCATTGTGAATATCAACTATGAGAGTCACATGCTAAATTCTTCTGCATTATGTGCACTGTATGGCATGTATCCTGTCATAAAATGTTCTTTCAGAAAAATGAATGCTAGTCAGAAAGTAATAGACTATATATTCATAATCTTAAAGTATTTGTATCACAAGTATTACAAAGCCACATAATCATTACGGGTTTGTTTTCATGCAGTTGCCCTTTGATGGTTTCTGGTTTTAAAACTTATTTCATTGACTAAATCTTTAATCAAATTTATCAAGAAAATCCCCAGCCGTTTACATCACAATGACTAGGTCTGTGGAATTCTTTTTGTAGATTACTTATGGTAACACCATGCAGTTCAGTGCCTAATAAATGCTTTTAATGATGAATGTTTCTATAATGCCTCTTAAAGTACCATTGTCTGATTTTTCTCACATTAAAATAACTGAAGTCACTTGTGAAACTTAGTTATACTTTGCTCCATTTTAATTAACCTTCAACAGCTATTAAAGTGGATTGTAAGTTAAATTTTGAAGGAAATGAAATAAATGTTTTCTATTTTTCATCTTGATTTATTTTCTGTATGAAAGCAGCTGTGTTTTTGATAGGTTTATGGTTTGCATGAATTAATATTTAAAGTGATCCAGGCCAATGCATGACTATTGCTGTAAATCTTGATGTTTATTTCTGCCTTATAAAATTCTGTCATGGCCTACCTGGATTTTAATATTCAGTGGACAAATTAACTGGTCCTCCACACAACTTTTTTTTTTTTTTTTTTAGTAAGTAGATTATTTTACAAACAAATTTGAACAAATTTAATTGAATCTTTTGTTTAGCTTGCCTCTAAGAACTTTTCTTAATAAAGCTCACAAAACTTCTTGGCAAATAAATCTCCCTTAAGTAGGAAAAAAATCTAGATTTCATATTTGCTTACTTTGAATTAACAGCAATTTTCCGTAGGTAGTCTGCTCTTACAAAGATGTGAGCAGAATGTTAAAAATAGATATTTTTATGTTTCATGGTTCTAGAATAGAAGCCGTAAATGCAGTAAATGCTGTTTGTTTTTTAACTACTTCAAGCTTTGTTTTTCATATTTTCAGCTTTGTTAGGTTAAAAATAAAAAGGCAGCCTTGGAAGGCAGCTATGGAAAACTGCACTTTGCGTTAAAGATAAAGTAGTATTTTCAGCTCCATGAAAAACCATTCCTGCTGAAACTGCTGTAGAAATTGTGAAGCTGCATGAGTGAGAGTGTTGGTCCTGTGATCATAGTAGTTTTCTCGGGTTTGTTTATCTTGATGTTCAACGCACTGTGTTTTATAAATAGTTATTTAAAGTTGAGTATATTCATTTCTCTGCAGTGTTATGTGTCATTGGCCTTTTGTGGATGTGCATGTTTTAAACTGCAAATTTTAAACATTTTGTCCACTAATTGTTATTAAAAATGAAATAAACTTTACCATTACATAAAGGAAGTTGTTGACGTTTTGATTGCTAGTTTTAGAAAACATACTGCTTTATAAAACCTTCAAATCTACAGTAACTATAGTCTGAGAAGGAGTATCCTTTTCATAGCTTTATAGCAGTGATATACAAACTTACCCCTTCATTTTACTCTAGTTAAATGAAATGTAAAATGCAGGATATTAACTCCAGTTTGGTAAGGGGGCTAGTTCTGATAATTAAGAAAAAAAAAATTTTATAAAATTACTATATTTTCAATAGAAAAGCCTCCCAGGATCATCCCTTTATATATTTAAATCATCTTACAAGTAAACAGTTCATTCATGTCTCCATCCTTTTATGTTGGCTGAATTTACTAGGTGTTAATCCACTTTTTTTAATTAATGAGAAAGTGGCCAAGTTTAGCCAGTCACATTTTAAGGAAGTAATCAGAAAATAATAAAATCGAACTTATGATACAAAAGTACAGGGAAATACCAGAAGTGAGAAAAATGGTTTTATCGAAAAGAGCATCCTTTGGTAAAAGCCAAGCCAATGAAATTTCAGTTTGCTAAATTGCTAGAATAGGATTAGTTCACCAGTGCTGGAGGAACAATTTGAGGAGCCTCTGATTTTATTAGATTGAAGCCACATGTGTTTAATTGTCGGGAGTCCCCTCGCCTCTCCCACAATCTTTCCAGGGACAATTGGGTATGCATCTCCATGTAAAACCATAGCAAAACAATTTATACAGAAATTACCTATGAATTGTGGCATATAATTTTCACATTCAGTGCCATTCCACTTAAAACAAGCACTGTTTATACTGACCTATTCGTTTAAGATGTCTTCCATTACTACCATAAGGAAACAGCAAATTTGAAATACACTCCCATAAATTCAGGACATCATCCCCATTTAAATTTTTATGATTATGACCTCTCCATTCCAGCAATGTACAATCAACCTCACTTTAATGAATAAAGGTCTTCCCAACCTGGGTAATTTCTCAAATAGGCTAATAAAAATTGTTGGAAAATATGGAACCCTTTTTTAAACATTTAGCCTTTATTACTTTCAAGTACATAAAAACTATCCTAGCAACTGAAAAGTTCCCTGCCAGAATAATTTCATTAATAACATTTAATAGCAATTTTAAAATAGCCATGTGCATATAAAAATATGTTAATAATTTGTTCCCTTAGTAGCTTAACATACCTATAAATTCTTATTTTTCCTGAACATGTGCTAAATAAACTTTCTAGATTATGCAAAAGTGAACAGAAATTTGGGCCAGGATTTAGCTCAGTGGTTCCTCCGCCTGCATCACAGATTTTCTGTGTCACATTCCCCTGCCATGATGTGCTGCCTCACCGTGGACCGAAACCAGTAGGGCAGCTAGTCATGGCCCAGAACCTCCAAAACTGTAAGCTGAAATCTTTTCTCTTTGTTAAATTCTATCCCTGGGTTTTTGTTACAATGAAAGAAAGCTGACTAACACTGACCAACGTAGTGGGAGGGGCCCCACCCCAGGCAATCACAGGAAGTTGGCCAAAGGGGAGCCAAAGGTTATCAAAGACTAACTCTCTCAAACTGTAGGGCCATTTTCTCTGTTTCTGTCCCCTAATCAACATGGTATCTACCCTTATTGGAGAGTGGTCAATCCTCCAATTGCCTAGAAAGGGGGACTTCGAGGGCCGGAGTTCTATCCCTCGTACCAAAAAAAGAAGAAAGAACCTAAGCAAATAAGGTACTATTAATGTCGCCACTTTACAAAGGAAAAAATAAATTTAGTGAAGTTAAAATCCAATATATTTTCTGAAAAGTAGGTTGGATTATTTTTTCCTGAGAAAACTAGGCCTTTTAGGCCTAATGACCTAAATAAATAGAGTTGCAAAGCAGACCTCCTAGATTCAAATCTTGATTCAATTATTGTTTGTTTATCCTTGGGCATAGTGGTTCATATCTCTGCCTTGATTTCTTTACTTGCAAAACACAAGGCAATAGTCCCTACTTCAGATGAGATTAAATGATACAACTCAAAAAGCACTTAGGACAGGGCTGGGGATTTAGCTCAGTGGTTCTGCTGCCTGTCTCACAAGTGCAAGGTCCCGAGTTCAATCCCCAGTACTGAAAAAAAAGCATTTAGGACACACATGGTGCTTAATAAATATTATCGAATTATTATCATAACTACCTTTTAAAACACAGAAGTCTTTCTGATTTTCACAATAATTATGGCTCATGGATATTAGGACCCAAATTCTTTGTATTTTGTTAGTGTGGTAGATGATGGTGAGCATCTCCTTGGGAATTTCAAATGACTTGATTTGATCCTTGCTGTCTAATCTTCCTAAATCAAAGATGTGATCAAGTCACTGTGCCCTGTAAAATCCTCTAAGGCTCCCATTTGGTATATACGCAACCACCGTGGTGTTTAGGAGCTCCGTTCTGCTCCTGCTTCTCCCCACCCCCGCTCTTATTCTGAGTTGTCTAGCTCCCAGAATGTTCCTTCTTATAGATGCATCCTGCCTAATATGCTCTTCCCCTTATTTCCAGCACTTCTTTCCTCCCTCCACCCAGTTTTCACTCAAACCCCACATATCTCTTCAAGGCTCAGGTCTAATATCAGCCCCTCCAGAATAAGATAGTGCTCTTTGTCCATGCTGCCAGGGAGTGGTGGTTTATGGGTTACCTGCCTGTGAGCTCCCTGACAGCAAGAAGATAATGTGAGAACATAATGTAACCATAAAGTAATACAATCTCTGTAATATCTGAATCCAAGTATTGTCATCCCTGAACCCATAGTAGATAGTGGCTTAGGTCAGAACTGCATTTTATTTAACCTCTCTCACAGTGCCTGACTCAGGTGAGGAATGGGACCCAAAGTCTTGTTGAATGGGACAGTGTCTAGAAATCTGCCACAAGATGGCTTTTGTACCCTAAGATCATAATACTAATATTACCAGCTACTTAGCTTCAGCTTCTAGAGAGAAGACATATAGAAAGATATATACTGTATATCACCAAGTACATGGGGATATGATTTGATTAGGTGTCTCTAAGTGCCTAATTCTTATAGCTAGTTAAGTTGATCAACTGGGGCATCCTGCTAAGGCAGGGAAGTTTGCAGATGTGAACTCTATTATGAATTCCTTAGCAGTGGTCTGTCTCATGGACATAAATTGTTCTTCAAAGGAAAGGCAAATAAAATTGTTCTTTGGGCAACTAGGACTGGAAGTCCCATTTGACCCTGCTATTCCACTGCTGGAGATCTTCCCCAAAGAATTAAAAGAATCATACCACAGTGATATATGTGCACCCATGTTCATAGCAGCACAGTTTGTCATAGCTAAAACTTGAAAACAGCCCAAATGCCCATCAACTGGAGACTGGATCAAGAAAATGTGTTTTTTTACAAAATGGAGTACTACTCAGCCATCAAAAACAAATTAGAGACATTTATTGCTAAATGGATGCACATTGAGGTGATACTCTTAAGTGAAATAAATAGGACACACATGTGTAAATACCGAATAGTTTCTCTAGTGTGAGAAACTGAAACTGAAAATAAGGACTAAAAGGTATAATAGATGATGTGAAATAGGAAGAAAAGGTCTAAAGGGGAAGGGGGAGGAGAAAGGAAAGAAGGGAATGGAATTAATATGAGAAAGTGAAAAAAAGAAAACAAAGTATTTGTAAATAGGGAGGGATGGAGAGGTTGAAGGGAGGGCAGGGGAAGAGGGAAAAAATAACTAAGAGAGTATGTAAAGGTGCCTATCTCCAATGATGAATGTCATTATATTGTACACCTAAAATGTACCAAGAAAAGGATATACAAAAAAAAAATTGTTCTTTAGAGGATAGGGGCTACACCCTCTAGAGGACACTATGGAATTGCATAAGGGCATCTTGGTGTTTAGCAGAGGAGGCCATTCATTGTGAGGAACTCGGTGGTAACAGACCCTACAAGGCTTGGGACAGTCTATACAATAAAGATTTACTGTCCGTCCACATGGCTTCGATTGTCCCACCATCCCTCTCAGTTGAAAACCCTATCCCATTTTACCTATAAATTATGTTTTTCACTGTCTTAGTTCACCTTAAATTTTCTAGATATACAACCATGGTGCAAAAGAAAACCAAACTTTCCTCTTTTTTTTTTCAAAATTCACATCAACAGCAGCAATGCAACTGTATTAGTGTGGAATTGGAAATGTCACAGGGTTTAGCGTCTGAGCCCTGTGTTAAGTCTGCCCACACCGTTACTCTTTGTAATGTTACCTTCTTTTTCTTTTTCCTTTCTGTTTACCATTAGGATATTGCACTGATTTTTTTGTAATTGGATATCATGAGTTATATTAGCTATAAGTTTCATTTTTGGATAAAGAGTTGTCACAAAACATTTGTTCTAAAGAAAGCTCACTGAGTACAACAGAGCTGAGAATCATCACCCTCTTTAGAGTGGGCCTTGTGCTTTTAAAATCTCCAGTGGGGTTTTTTTACCAGAGGCATCAAAATCTCAAAGCAGGTGCTTCTCTGATGTTGGAATATGCTTGTATATACCAGTGCCAGCAGCGACCAGCTGTGCTCTGTGAACAAGTAACTGCATTCCTCTGTGCCTCCGTTACCAAATCTGTGGAGTAGGAATCACACTGCCTCCCTGATGATGTTTGGAACATGGAGTGAGTTAACACGTGTAAGTCCTTAGCAGGGTGGTTGGCTCATAAAAAGAGCTCAGTAAAGGTTAACTTAAAACTACAGAAGGAGCAGTATACAGCCAGTGAAAAAGAAAAACAGTCTAAATGATTTGAGTATGTCCCAGAACGTGCTCACAAACATTTAACCTCTTACATTCAGCTGTTTATTTTTTAAAATCTTGAGATATGTAGAAGTCAAGCCGTTTTTAGACATGGAAGAAAGCGGGAAACTAAAACTCATTATTCCTCTGCCTTTAGACTAGGCAAAGGCAAAATGTCTTTGAACTGGTGTCCCCAATCAGAAGGCAAAGAGGTAGGGCTAATCAACTCTCGTAGGTGAGAGTTCTACTTCTGACTAGCTTTGAAAAGGACTATTGAGAGTGACATGGCAAAAGTGAATTCACATGAACTGGACTCCCAAATCATATCTGGGCTAGGAAATATAACGAGATGGGCTAGGCAGGGGGACCTGCAGGAGGCTGGCAAATGGCAGGTGTCCTATCAAAGAGGGTTGGCCTAACCTTGTGGCAGAGTAGGATTCACAGTACCAAATGTTCTATATGTCACTAGGAGCCAGAATTCCAGGTTCTTCTGTGAAATGTCCAGATGCTGAAACTCTACAAGCCAAATGACACACCTGAGACCTGCATGAAGCCCATGGTCTGAAATCTCTATAACAATTTACTTCCTTTGCTGCTTTCCCAAATCCCAGTGAAGAGAATATTTCTTTTACCTTCAAAGTATGTGTTAAGTAAAGACATTTCCTTTTATTGAATAGCAAAGATTTATCACTAAGGGGATAAAATTAATTACTTTGATTTAAATTTTCAAATAGAATCCTTGAAAATGAATTTTATTTATTCTAACCCAGCAGGATATATGCCCAAATATGTAGTCATTAGACATGGAATTCAGTGGCATTTGAGACATGTAGTATTAGATGATTACACCAATAGCTACACTTTAAATTCCACAGTTATTAACATAAAAATCAGTGTGACTAGTAAATAATTAGTATCATCAATGTGGTAAATACATTAAATTACAGTTCTTTACATTTATACATAACTCATTTTACAAATAAATGTTTTAAGACCCAACTGTCCAACTCTCATTTAAAGACTAAATGTTGTTGAACAAAAAGTCTCCAATAAATATGCCCTCTGGTGTATTGGAAAAGTGATTTCACATAGAACCTGTGTTATAATGAATGTCTAAGTATATATTTAAAACTTTAAACCCATGTGGTTACTGAAACCTTGTATTATGACAAAACTCTTATATTTTAAACAAAATCTAGTTATTAATTTAAAAAGTAAATGTTCTCATCATGCTAATGTTATTTATGGCTAGGTTATTCCCAAAGTTATAAATAGGTGGTTCCTTGACCCCTCAAGTTTACTTAGTAGTTAATTTTTAAGTGAACCTTTCATAATTACAATTAGGTATTTCTTTTCTTATTTATTATATATTTGGGTTCTAACTCGATAAACACATAAAAAGCAACATGTATCCCTCTTCTAGGCAGTATAGCTAGCTGAGTTTTCAGCCAGTCTGCAACTTTAAAGTCAAACTCTTGTGCATTTTACATCCAAGTGGCATAAACTGAAATGGAATGGTCACCATATTTGCAAAGCCAAACCTTCTGACTGGAGCTAAGAACCTTAAGACTAGAAGGCACTGTATCTTCCTAGCTTTTTTCCACGATGATAAGCACTTGCAAGGGAAATCTCGGTGTGGCAACAGCAACAGTGCTCCATCTGTCTGCCACTGACTACACAGTGGCTTCGTGGCCATGTACTGTCAACTGGAACTGAAGTCTGGACAGCTCTTCCCAGGTAGCGGGGGCTCCTGCTGGAGAGGATAAGCAAAATACTGGGGTGACACAAGGAAACCTGATGGTTGGGTCAAGTGGATTGGGTGGCTCGTGGTGTAAGGTGGGGGTGGTGAGGGTACCAGACAGCCTGGCTCGGCCCTGGCAAAAGAGAACCTGCGGATGGAACCACCTGTGGAGCTGGAGCTGGTGGCTGTGCTGGACTGCCGGGAAGGTGCCCTGAGGCTCGTGGAGGTCAAGATCATAGGCAAGGTCTCCGTCTGATAGCTGCGGAGTGAGAAGCGGATTGGCTGCTGGGAGGGCTCCTTGGGTCTCAAACAGGTGCAACAATAAATGGCCACTAAGGAGCCCAATATGATGAATGCAATGAAGATGGAGCCGACGATCAGGAAGGGGACGTAGACAGGCTCTAAAAAGCAAGAACAGAACACACACACATGCTCAGGTAAAGGTCTCCCAAACTTTGAGTTTTGCTTGGGTGGTTTAGGGGGTGAGGAATGAGAAGCACAGTATTAGCACTGTTGTCAGCTTTAGCTTTTCAAAGCTTGTTATTGGTAACCTCCCAAGTGCAAAGTATGATGCAGGAATGTTTTTGCTACTCCTCGCAGGGAGGAAGCAAACTGATACTGTACCCTCTGTTAGCAATTAGCCATCATGTTGCACATCTGGAAGTCAGAGAAAACCAGAATCCACCCTCCTGTTCATGCACTATAGGGAAAGCATGAGTTACTCTAACTCTGGGTTTAAATCCAGGTTTTAGTTTTATCACGGCAAGGCACTTAGGGCTTTGACCCGTCGCTTAGACTGACAATCCTGCTCAAGTATCTCCAATCTAAGCAAAGAGAATAGTGCTGGTTAAATGAGATCCCCAGGGCTTTATGAAACTCCAGCAAGACCAATGTAAAGAAATCTAGAGTGGGCCCCACCTCTACCATGTCTCCTACCCTTGTCACTGTGGCTGCTGCTTTGCAGAAATAATTTAGGATGCCTACTCCAGCAGCCACGCCACTGTCTCCATTCCCACCCAAGGTCTAGGAAAGTCAGGCTGAACTTGAGATGGGCCACCATGTGGTTCTTGGTGTTGGCAGCCCAGACTTTATATAAGAGCATCTCTCAGAACAAACTCATTTCCTTCTCTCTCCACAAGGCAGGTACTGTACAAAATCTCCCACCCCAGAGGCAGCTGGGGAATTTCTCCATGTCTCTCCCTTGTCTGATAGAACCATGCTGCATTGCAGCCTGCAGCTTAGAGGTAGAAGACAGAAAATCTGCATTGGCTACCGCCCTACTACATGCTGGCTTTTCCTTGAGTCATGAGTATCCATGAGTCATGAGGAAGCTCTCTCTTCTGGATGTAGAAATCTACCAGTTTTTTACTTCCACAGATACACAGCCAGTGAGTGACAGGTAACTCTCACCAACTGTGTGCTTCTAGGTGTGAGCTCTTCATTGTCCCACCTATTGTCCCATGTAAATAGCACCAGTGTGGAAGGCAACCTGAACCCACTGGGCACTGTGCTAAGCCTCATACACTCGTTTAATCTAGAAACCAACTACGTTGAGAGCAGTATGCCCATTTTAAAATTGAGAAGCAGTCCAGAGCAGCTAAGTAACTTGCCCAAGGGTACACTGCTGGCAATTGACAGAGCCCCTGTCCCGGGTCTGCCTGCTCCCAGACTTTGGGATTTGGGAAACGGACTGCTCCTCTAGCTTGCTATTCTCTGGCACCAGAGAAGCCAAAAAGCTGTGCTGCAGACTGGGCAATTAGCTTTCAGTGCTGAGAGGAGCCCAGTTCTCAGGGGAGAGGAGGGAAGCCATAGGGGAAGAGTCTGTTTTTCCAAACAGACCCAGGATAGCCTAGGGTTCCCTATTTTCCACGCACTCGTTTCTCCAGGAATTGCTTCCCAGTCTTCTAGACTGGACATTTTGAACCCCAAAATTAAATCCCAAGAGAGTCTAATGGGGTGCTAAAGAAGCACAGATGTCCCTTTCTCTGGGTTATAGTCTGAGGCAAAGGGGCTTCGACCAACATTAACGATCTCTCCAGCCTTTCCAGGGCCCTCCCTTGCCGGCTGCGGCCCTCAGAGTCCTGGGGAGTCACTGGTTCTCAGCTCAGCCTGCTTCTCTGGTTTCCCGGCCGTAAAACCTGCCTCTCCAGCTCTAAAAGGTTTCCCTGATGTTCAGAATCAGGTGGAAAACTTTTTTTCAAGGTGTAAATTTCCTCTGCTGGGGTCGTGATTTATTCAGCTCTGAAGGAAGCGGAAATTTGACCCATGTTTTCCGATGTGAGAATAGGGGGGCGGGGAAGCCCCTGTGACCCTAGTTTCTAAATCTCCACCTCACAGACCCTGGTATTTCTGAAAGGCGTGACAATAGGGGGTGGGCCAGAGAGAGTAATTTGATGCAGAGAAATGAAAGGAAATCGGGAGAACAGGACAGGGCTTAGAAATGCCACGGGGGCGGGGGGGGGGACTGAGGGAGACGCAGAAAGATAGGCAGAGACCGAGAGATAGACTCGGCTCAAGTTCTGCGACCCAGTGGGGCTACAAATGACCGCTTGACAGGAGTCAAGTTCCTTCCCCAACAGCACTTTCCGATGCTCCTGAAGTGACGGGGAGCGCAAAGAGGCGCCCGGGCCACCCCTAAAAATCCCAAGCCTAGGATGGCGCTGCCCAGACGGCCTTTCTCTCGAGAGCTCCAACTCTTTCCCCCAGAGCCACCAGGTGCAAGCCCCGCTGTCTTCGCTTTTCCCTGCAAACCTCGCTTTCGACAGACCCGTGGTGACCGCGTGTAGCAGGGAGCCAGACTGCAAAGGAATGGGGCCCCAGACCCGAAACGCGACCGCCCATCCTCCCTCGATCCCCTACCCAGCTGCGGCCACTTTGCGCACAGGCCCAGTGAGGCCTGGCGAGAGGGTTTGGACCCCAAGGCCCTGCACTTACGCGAGGTGATGCCGGGGTGCTCCAGCTCGCCACGGTCGTTGGTGCAGCCTCCCTGCTCCAGCCTGGCGTCGGCCGCAGCGCAGCAGTAGCGGAGCGCGCAGGACCCGCAGCAGATGGTGGCGTCCAGCGTATCGAAGTCCTCTGGGCACTGGAAACCCTCATGGTAGTTGCCTTGCACGTCCACCCAGCCGTGGCAGTACTCCCCGGGCTGCTGGGCGACCGTTGGGTCCCAGCGCAGCCAGCCCAGGAGGAGACAGAGAGCCAGCAGCCTCCCCATCGCCGCGGCGCGCCCTGGGCGGCCGGAAGGGACTCTCAGCTGGGGCTCCGGGAGGGTTGCGCAGCTGGGGCGCTCGGGGTGTACCACGGTTCCGCCTTCCTCGGGGCGCAGCGCCCGCTTCGGCGAGGGTTAGCAGGGGCCGGAGAGGCAGCAGGGGCTGCGCCGCGGGCTCTGCAGGCCAGAGGTCAGCATGGTGCTAGGGGGCGAGTGGCGGGAGCCCGCCGAAGGAGCCCTGTTGTAGGAATGCTGCTGCTGCCCTTTGCCGGGCTCATTGAGCTCCTGGCGCAAGCGGAGCGCCAAGTCCCCGGCCACCTCCCTCCCCACGCCTCACGGGAGCCATCGCGCCCCGGGCCGCCACCTCCAGGGCGGCGCAGCGTCCTGACTTGTGGCTGTCGCCGGGTCCGGAGCGGAGCCCAAAGGACCGAGAAGTGGTTCCCCACGTGCAGGTCCCCCACCCCTGTCTGTCACTAGAGCTGGAGACACCCTCGCAGCAGCCAAGTACAAACAGCCTCTAGGTTGCTGACAGTTCTGCCTGCCAGCGTCCTTTAAAAAGGCAGAGGGAGGAGGAGACCACAGGGGTGAAGAAAGAGTCCGCCCTCTCGGGTCGCGCCGCTGGAGCTAATCACGGCGGGCCCGGTGCGGGCTGCGCGTCCTCTGCGCGCTGTGGTTCGCGCGCCACCTCCCCGGCCACCCCACCCTTCGCGCTCCCCCCCCGGCCTTGACTCTAAACCTGAGCGGGTCAGCCCCCGCCCCCTGCACCCGGGTTCCGGCGCAGCCCAGAAGGCCGAGCAGAAAGGGGCAAAGGAGCGCCTGACTCTTCAGTCTGTCGACGCACCTAGCCCGGCGAGTTGGAGACGCTTTTACTTTGTATGGATTTAATTTTTAAAACTTGAGTAGGGTGACTGAAGTTTGTCATCCGTCTTTCATCGCCCAGACCCAGATTCGTACCTAGGGCGCGATTCTAAGGGTTCAGTACCGACAAGGTAATTTTTAGGGATCGCCAACCTTTGCAGTTTTTCCCAAATGTGCACACAGTCTCTCGCTCCTTCCCTCCCCCTGCGCCGGGCGCCACCGGGTGTAGAATCGCCGATCACCTTGCTCAGCGGAGGGCAGCTCTCAAAACCTCCAAGAGCAGAATTCTCTGTGCGCGCCCGCAGAGGAAATAAAGGAGCAAAATTGATGATAATTGAGCAGATCTGAACTTCTATTCGGGCAAAGAAACACATTTATTTAAACGATGGGTCCCCCGTGTGCCGTTCTCGGGGCACTGGTCCTCCGGCGGCGAACGTGAAAACCTCGTGAACCCTGTGCTACGTGAAACCTGGGCTAACGTCAAGCATTTATTTGTACTGCATCCCGCACTTCCTCTCTTCGTTTATTGGCGTGCGTGAATATGGTCATCGCATTTCAACCTATTTGTCAAACACACCGAATACCCGTGTCACTGATTTAGACGTTAGCAAGGAGAGTAAAACAAAAGGACAAAAGTGTACCGGCACCGGGCGGACGAGTGGGCAGTCAGAAGTTTCTATCGCCACCGCGGCTACCCGACCCGACCGTGCGCGCTCCTGCCAGAGAGGGGTTCTTGTTTAACTAAGAGTAAGACGATCTTTTAACGTAAAAATTAAGGGATAATCTAGGTAAAGAATTACTTCTGACTTCTAACCTTAAATGTTGAGGTTATCATTTAGTTATAAGACTAAAAATAAATGTGCAACGTTCCGCGTGCTGAGTACAACTATGTAAATATTTAACTTTATTGCTCTCTTTAAAAACAGATATTTGGGGAACAATAGTAAGCTAAGAAGCTATCAAGTGAAACCAAATTTAAGTTTAGGCAAACAAATGATGGGACAGTTTTTCTTGACTTAATTCGAGCGTATGAGAAATTGTTTTGCAGAAGTTTCTTGGATACTGGGGTTTTATTTACAAAAAAAAAATTCTTGTCAGGCTTAAAGGTTGCTTTTTAAAAAGTCTACTTGTTTTGTAAGAAATGTTGTTTGGATTGTTAATATAACCTGACCAAGTAAGGGGAAAAGTCATTTAGGACCACAGCAAAAATAAGGTATAATGAACATAATAAGATGATAAAACTCAAAGAAATGTTCACCGCTAATAACTTTCCCAGAACCACACCTCTTAAAATTACTTTTCTTAAAATTTAGAGGAATTTCATTACATCACAACTACATAAAGTTGTACAGCACCAAAAGCAAACTTAGCTAACCTCCCTAGGGTAGGGTTTCTCTCATTATCCAGCTGTTCTTTGATAGCATTAATATTTTAAGGAGTGATTTGTTGGCACTCACCTCCCATTAATTACATTCTCCATGCCACAGTGGGATTCCTTTCCTTAGGACACCAGCTATAATTAATTTCCTCATTCAAAGCCCAGACTACTTGACTTATTTAGAGGGCAGTGCACCTACATTTAGTTGGATATTTATTAACAAAAATAACCAAGCCTCAATTATTTGACACTCCATAGATCTGACATGTGTGAACACTGAAACAACCATGCATCATGTTTTCATATCTACTTCCTGATCCAAAGTGCATTTAAAACCATCACAAATAATCAGCTCAAGGAGTTGACATAGGGAGAAATATATGTTTAGTTTCTGGTTCTAGAATATCTCCAACTATACATTGACAGTTCTTCATTTCAGAAGTCATGCTCTAAGACTATTCTTTGCCAACAGTAAGAGAATGTGCACCTTTCTACAATTTATAAACATCTGAAGATTTTGTTATTCTTTACTATTTTAATAGTAAAGGAATTTAAAAGTCCTCAGAGATCCCCCACACACACACAAAGACCCTAGGGAGAGGAATGGAGATAGAACATGAAGCTATAGTATCTGGGATATTTTGCAGAGGTTTTAGAAATGTTATGTTCTTCTTTATCTCAGGAATACAAATCCATATTTCCATGAGGAACACAATCATAAGAGACTATTTGTCCAGCTTAACTCCTTATGGCCCTGCCTCCAAGAAATTCTGTAGGAAATGAGTTAAATGATATGATGTCTGAGATTTGCTTTAATAAACACCAGAAAGGTGGGGGGTGGGGAGAAAAAGAGAAGGAGGAAAGCAGGAAAGAGAAAAAGGGGTATTATGGAAATGAGAAGATAGGATTGTTGAAAACGGCAACTGGCAACATGTCGGTCACTGTGCTGGGTAAAAGGAATCTGAATAAAGGAAAGCAATTCTATTTTATATACAAATAAAAGTAACATAATTTTTGGTGGTGAACTGAGGACTGAACCAGGGCCTCACCTATGCTAAGTAGGACACCTGCCACTGAACTACACCCGAAGTCCCATATGTTTTATGAAAATCAATGGGAATCTGTGCTATGGCCACATAAAACAAGCACTGAATCATATTTTTAAAACTTGTGTTCATTTCTCTCTGTTTTATATTCTTTAGAGCATACTGAATGATTTGAGTAAAGGAAATGTGGAGAAGAAAAATAGGACACTGTGGATGCATCAGAAAGGGGTGGGGGATCCAGAAATGTAGCTCAGTGGCACCACACCTCCCTGGAAAAGTGCAAGGTCCTGAGTTTGATCCCCAGTACAGAAAGAAAGAAAGAAAGAAAGAAAGAAAGAAAGAAAGAAAGAAAGAAAGAAAGAAAGAAAGGGCTGGGAACCAAATAAGAAAAGATGGGAGAAAGGAATGACCAGAGGAATGCCTCAAAGCGGGAGGGATAATTCACTTTGACCGTGGAAGTCCCTTCAGCTCCTTCGGGCTCAAAAATGAAATAAAAAAGTTTTTCAACCCTTCCTCACCTTCTTTCCTGGAATGATTTGTTATCACTAACCTTGCTTTAATTACTTTGCCAGTGACTTAATGGAATTCTCTTCCTTGGGTTATTTACTATAAATTTCTTATTCCAGGCTGATGTTAATCTCAGTTACTTGAAAGATACTTTTCCTTAAATTGGCTTTAGCATTTATTTACCACTAGAGAACAGTGAGGTGCCCAGAAGTATGGGAGTATATTCTCAGGCCCTGGGAGCCTAGTCCAAGTCAGATCCCTCCTCCTCTCCTATGCATTGGCTGGCCTCATTCTCTTCATTTATAGAAAGGAGGTGTTAGCTGAATGGAGTGGTGCACACCTGTAATCCCAGTACTCTGGGAGGCTGAGACAGGAAGATCTCAAGTTTGAGCCCAGCTGGACAATTTAAGGACTTGTCTCAAAATTTAAAAGGGGGTGTGGCTCAGAGTGAAGGCCCTGGATTCAATCCCAAAGAGACAGACAGAGGCCGAGACAGAGAGAGAGACAGAGACAGAGAGGGAAGAGGGATGAATGGACAGAGGGACAGAAGGAGGGACAGACAGACAGACAGACAGACATAGCTCTTAGATCAGTGTGTTCTGAATCACCTAGGGATTTTGTTAAAACAGATTTTGATGCATACAATCTGTGGTGGGGCCTGAGATTCATGTTGCTAATGAGTTCCCAGTTAACGAGGGAATGCCAAGGCTGCTGGATTGAAGAACCTACTCTGAGTCCCTCTGGCTTTCCTCTGCCCTCATTCCCAGCCACAAGGGAAGGACAACTACAACCAAAGGGACATGCTCACCCCCAGCTCACTGCCTTCCTTTCTGTACCTCTCTCTGGGACTGGTTGGGAACACAATGCAACTGAGTGACGTCGTTTCACACCACATAAGCTGCAGCAGAGGAGGATTTCCAGGGTGGGGTATGTGGAGTCAACTCCTGAGGAGTCAGCTGAACTGTCCAGTGTGTCAGCGAGACACTGGTCACACTCATCCAGGAGTACAGGACTCTGGTGAAGGTGTGCTTGGCCGGCACAAAAGAGAGAATTCTGTGGTCTTGAGTCAGACAAGGACAGGTTCGAGGGTTCCTCTCCTGACCACATCACCTTTAAAGTCATTTCAGCTCACTGAACCTCAGCTTCCCACTCTCTAAAACGAGAGAAGAGGGAGCAAATAATCCCTACTTTGAAACATTGTTGTAAGAACCCAAAATAACACACATAGCCTGACACAGAGTTGGAGCTTCATAACCCATATTACTACCCACCACCAGCTGATTTGAATCTATAGTTGAATAATTATGGCAAGCTTCCTATTAACCAGAATAGGCTTATTCCCTGATTAATTAGAACAGATTATTTACAGTTCCCATCATTCATTCCCTTATTCATTAAATGTGCCCACTCATAACCACTGGCAATTGAATGTTGGTTATTCATTCGTAGAGCTAGTCTCCTGAGACATGCCCAGCGCTGGGGAGAGGAAGACGAGGGGTGGGTGCAAGATGATCGCAGCACAGGGGCAGCCCTGTGGAACAGACCTTATTTCAGCTGGATTTCTCCAAGGTATGGTCTCACCCACAAGTGGGCATTTAATAAGTATCTGATTAGTCTGTGATTCTGTATAATGTCAGTAGAGATGTAATTTATTAACCTGGGCTCCTGGCCTCCTTCCAGGGCATGTATAATGGAACGACATTTTTCATGGAAAAATATAAATTAAATTAATTGACATCCATATTTAATTGAAACTTCCTTGACAGTAGATAGATTCTCCCCCGGCACCACCCCTTTTTCAGCAAGGGGCATTTCCTTCGGAGTGTTTGCAGACTGGAGAGAGCTCTCTGAGGAGCTGGCTTTCAGCAGGGTTTAGAGCAGGTGAAAAGTAAAATGACCCTGGAAAAAATGGTAAGTTGCTGCTCAGCAGCCATGTGTTCTCTTGGTGCAGAGAAGGTTTGTGGAGGAGAAAGAAAACACAGAGGGTTCTTGTACTATTTCTCTCTTACTTTTATTCTCCCTTTTACCAGCCATGACAGAATGTTTTGAAAAATTATAAGTCACCTTTAAAGTTTGTAAATAACACAGAATTATTTTTGAAAACTGCTATGTAATTGCTGTCAAAAGTATCTTTATTATTGGGCCAGAGATTTAGCTCAGTGGTTTCGCTGCCTGCTGTCCAAGCGCAAGGACCCAAATTCGATCCCCGGTACCCCCCCCCAAAAGTATCTTTATTTTAGTTTTCCTCCTCAAATAGTCTGTGGATAACATACGGGGCCAATGAGGCAAAGGTCCTGATTTCCACTCTTGTGGGTCAACTAAGTTTCCTGTGTCTTGGGAATATAAAATGTCCACTTGGGGCAGGGGATTTAGCTCAGTGGCGCCATGGCTGCCTCGCAAGCACAAGGTCCTGAGTTCGATCCCAGGTACCAGAAAAAATAAATAAATAAAATAAAATGTACACTTGATCTTGGCTTGCAAACACCTGCTCTGAGTTGAGGGACTCAGGTAAGGAACATGGGTAGAATAGTCACAATCAGTATGCAGTGTGGAGCAATGGGCCCAATCTTATATATTCCTACAGCAAATGGGCCCATAATGCTCTCTTCCCAAATGACGGTATTGATATTTAACACCTAGTATTCATTTGTGCTTTTAGGGTTCTTTCTGCTTTATATGCTCTGCTCCCTCATTTTTAACAAAAAATTTTAACCAGTCCCACTTCATACTTCTTTAACATATTTTTTATAATCAATGACAAAATGAAAAGTTCTCCTAGGCATCTTACTTTGGCTTCTTTACTTGAACTGTGCTTGAAGTAGCTACCACAGTTGTAGCTCTCTGCAGTGCTATTCCAATTGAACATGTCAAAAACTAGAATTCAGTAATTCTTCAACTTATATAGCATATGCCTCTCTTTATCTTCCTAAAAAGTCATAAAATGTCACAAGGTCTGGTATTAAATTTAGTTTATTTTATTGATAGAGAATCATGTATGCCTCCCCATACATAGAAACTTTCTGTATCTATCATCTATCACTGTCCGTCTGTCTGTCTGTCACCTATCTATCCCCCTATGTCCTTTAATTTTTCTTTTGGTCTGAGTAGAAGACCTCCCCTATTATTTGAATAATAGCATCCCCTGCCCCCTTCCCTGTGGGCTGATGGGAGGGCCTGTCAATCAGAGTGTTCCCCTCCTGGCCAAGGGCCGAGCATGAAATCACACAGAAGCAGTCAGAATTTCTGACCTGTCTGGACTTTGTCAGTAGTTCCCAGGTGAGCAATAGCCAGTCAGAATTCTTCCACAGCGTTTGCTGTATAGACGATGAGGGGAAGGAGGACCCCTCTTCCTTTCACACTGTGAATTGTGGGGATGTTTGTCTGACATGTGAGTGAGATCTAACAGAGAATAAGGCCAACTAACATAGAGAAGAGAAGCAGCAAAAGAGAGAGACAAAAATATTTGAGTTCCTGGACATAGCGGGGCTGGAAGCAAACACAAACCTGGTCTCTGTTATGTGAGACAATACTTTTTTGCTCTTGGTGTAAGCCAGTTTGGAGTGGGTTTTGGTCGCACATAACTGAAAACATCTTGACCACTACAATAAACATTATGGAGATAGCTTTAATAAATGACTACTGCCTATAACTGGGGGACAGTACAGCTATCAAAACAAAGTGATATAAAACCATGGCAGCTGGAGCTATGTCATGAAAGGAGAAATGTTTTGCTCACCTCATCAGGCCTTTGGGGCAGTGGACTTCAAGGTGGAGGTCACAACACAGCAGGCAGGTCATGAAATCAATTTAGTGGGACGTGAATGGCCTTTGTAAAAGGCTAGAAATAGAGCCTACATCACACAAAGTAACATAAATGTGATTTCATGACATTTTACTTCTGGGATTATATAAAAATGTAGATGTTTTGGAAGAGGGAGAAAATGGTATTTTTACTGTATGGGATGATCAAAATATTTTGAAGTTGCTGCTTAGAACAAAACTTCATCACAACACTGAATAGAGTAGAAAAGTCAAAATCTCAACACATTACAATTCATATGTTCTAAGAAAAGAACTATTTTCCATAACTGATATGTTGTGCTTACCTTGGTAGGCCTGCTGGTGTGGGAAAGATAGGTGGGACTCCTGCTTGGAATCAAAGTGGTTAATGAATGGTGAATCTGACTCTTCTCATTTAAGACTGCTTCCTTGGAGTTACCTATTCAGTTCTTCCTATTCAGTTCTGCATCTCAAGCAGAGCCCTGTGAGCTCCTGCTCATCCCCTTGGGTGTAGGAAAAGAGAGTAGCATTCCTCTGCTTGAGAGGTCAGCAGAGTCAGCCACACACCTCTCCTCTCCAGATCTTCAGTGTTGCCTGCCACCGGGCAGCCAGTCCAACCTTGTAAGGAGCAGTTGATCTTGGTTGTTGGCTACAAGGTACATCACCCTCAACATGGCAGCCCTGCCAGTCAGCAGTTGTCTTCCATGTATCCTCATGTAACAGGAGGGATCTTGTAAACCCCTCCCCAATGCATAGGAACACAGAGAGCTTCTGAAGTGCTAATTCGATCTCTGTCTGGTCATCTCTCATGGTCACTTCCCATGATCACATTAACTGCCTTCCTCACATTGGTTCAGGACCACACATAAGGGCCATCTCCCCTAAGAATCCCAAATACAGAAAGGGGCAAACCTTGTCGTGTGTTCATCCTGAATTGGTTGACTCCCCCCATCTTACTTGGACTCGGAAAGGAGTGACCAGACCACACTTATCTCACCAATTGCTTCCCAAATGTGGACCCTTTCTGTTACCCAACTCCACTTGGACAGGCAGGGTGGTCAGAGATGCTCCTTGCATCATTTATAGAGATCCACCTATGATTTGTCCCAAAGTCACACAGGCATTGCTCTTAAAATGTAGAGAACAACTTAAGGAATTTTTCAAATCTCTGTCTCTTGCCACCTGATGCCCTGCAATTCTAGGACTATACCAACAAGGAGATTCAGGGCCTTGACTTTGGACCAGAACCATAAGCCAAAATTTTTTTTTAAAACACACTTTTTTTTTGAGACAAGGTCTTGCTTTGTTGCTCAGCCTGACCTCAAACTCATAATCCTTCCTCCTCAATCTCCCGTGTGCTGGGATTATGGACATGCACCACCAGGTCCATCTCAAACTAAATCCCTTTTCTTGGAAATTACCCAACCTCAGAGATTTCATTATAGTAACAGAAAATAGACTAATACAAAGGCCTTTTATAAAAAATCCCATACTAGCAATCAAAACCTAGGTATCAAACCTTTCTCTTTCTTCCCTATTTCAACAAGTGCTGAATGCCTTAAGGTAAATGAATGCCCTAGACTGACTAGAAGGAAAGCAACAAAAATTGAAATATATTGTTAAAGTAATTGATATAGTTTAATAAATATATTTTAAAGGAATAATTATCGTTATATGTTATGGTAAATTTGAAATACACTTATGCATTTTAAATACTTAGTGCCTGCACACATAAAAACACATGCATATACATTCTTGGTATTTCTACCATGACAGTTGAAGAGAGTTCCTCACCCTAGTAAGAGTGGGTGGGCCTTTATAAGCATGGAAATAGCTGAGTTCTTGATCCAAAACAAGAAATTTCTAGGCATTCATAAGACACAGAAAATTTATTCCCCTAGATCTGCAGTCAGCAAGCTTTTCCTGTAAAAAAGCCAAATAGTAAACATTTTAGGTTTTGCAGGCCATATGGTCTCTGTTGCAGCTACTCAACTCTGATACTGCAGCATAGGGCAGCTGTAGATAAATAAATGAATGGATATGGCTGTGTTCCAATAAAACTTTATTCATGGACACTGGGATTTGAATTTCATTTGTCACCAATAATATTCTTCTTTTAATTTTTTAATCATTAAAAACTGTAAAACCCATACTTAATCTGTAGGCAATACAAAATGTAGATCTTTCTTTAAAATTAAATATTTTAATTTCTCTGTCCTACCTGCCAATTTATAATGCAAGTTGATGTAGCAATGGCAACCATCAAGGCCAGTGTAAAACATACTGACATCTTTCCAGATTTGCAAACACATTCAAATGACCCAAAGAAACTGTTGACGACAGCATCACAGTTCTTCATGCCTCCTCACCAATCCTCTGAGTTTCTTTCCTTGTTAAACACTGGATGACAGAGATCCAGTCATGAGATCGTACCAAAAATGGCAAAGGGAGAAGGTAATTATATGATCAATCTACAAAAATCTACATGTTTGCTGATTTAGATAGCAGTCCAGAAAAATATCCTGTAACAGACATAGGAATTTTTATATTGCATGCTTTTCCCAAATCCTTGAGAAAAGTGAACCCATGGGCAACATGGAGAAAGTCACTCAAACCCTGTATCTAGACCCAAGTCCTTAACATGCAGGCCACAAAGGGATACATTATGGGTCATTCATAAAAGTTTGGCAAGAATGCATACAAGACCTGCTTAAGAAAAAAAGGATATGATGTAATTAGAAAATGTTCCAGTCCAAATAATTAAAACACTCACTGTTAGGCTACTTAAAATAAGCTATCTGGATCTTTCAGTTACACAGAACAGTGCATTCTCAGCGGGCCTGGGATGGTCTTGTTTTGCTGTGAAATCTCCTTGTGGTGGGGGGGATTGTCACCATCTCTCAGAGTGCAGGATTTGCAAGTCATTTATGGCAGTACATGTGAGGTTAGACCAACTCATTTCTATCTAACACTATTTTTATTACCCAAAGAAAATGCTAGCTAAATAAATCAGTGTGTGAAATATAATTTCTCACCAGAATTACACTGTCCATCGGGTTCCTAAGCATCACTCATTTTCACATTACATAATTTAAGTTAATTGAATGAAAATATTCTAACATTTTGATGATGTAGCTAGACCTCAGAGGCTTCCTTATGAGAAAGAAAAAGTAAGTCATTCACACAAGAAATATTCTTTTTAGGAGAACTTCATATAAAGTGGTTATGACTAGTGAACACCGGGGTTCTGATTTGCTAAAAGTAACTTCGTTGTCAAGTGTTTATTTTAATCTAATTATCTATATGTTTAAATAAAGAAGATTTGGCACGCCCTACCGAGGTGCTGAGTTCCCCCGAATCACCCCGCTGCAAACAGGCAGGTCTGCCCACGCCCTACCAAGGTCCCCTGTCCCTCGGAACACACCGAATCAGTCCACTGCACACAGAAAGGTCTGTGCATGCCCTACTGAGGTCCTGAGTCACGCGGAAGACACCGAATCACCACGCTGCAGACAGGCAGGCACCTGGTACCACACTACAAAGACGCAGAGGACACCAGGCCACCAGACCAAGGTACTAAGTCCCGCTGTTCCTGGCCCAGAGGTAGGGGCTTCTGAGCCGTCCTCCCACTGCTCCTGGTCCAGAGGAAGGGGCTTCCCAGTC
>NW_004624761.1:24535417-24562529 GCF_000247695.1 Heterocephalus glaber
CAATGAGAAATGTAATTGTGTTGTATACCTACAATGTACCAATAAAAGAATTTAATACCAAAAAAAATAAATAAATAAAGATGATTTTCCTGAATGGTTTGGAAGGTCTGTCTGAATTATTTTTAAGTTCCTACTTTGTGTTAGGTATGATGGTAGGTGCTTGCCATGTGTTACCTTGTTAAATCAGCACATCATCCCTGTGAGAAGTAGAATATATAAGTAAACTTGCCGCAGGTTAAATAGCCAAATCTACAAAATCTATACTCAGGTTCTCACATAGACTTTAGCATCTAAATCTGTCCATAGAACCCCAAGTACATTCAGCCATCTGATCTTTGACAAAGGATCCAGAAACATGTGCTAGAAAAAAAAAGATAGCACCTTTAACAAATGGTGCTGGGAAAACTGGTCATCCACATGCAGAAGAATGAAACTAGATGATATATGTCACTCTGCATTAAAATAAAATCAAAATGCATCAAAGGCCTATATATTAAAACTGAAATACTATCTGTAATCCCAGCACTTGGGAGGCTGAGGCAGGAGGATCACCATGAGTTTGAGGCCTGCCTGGGCTACGTAATGAGTTCAAGGCCAAATTGAACTACATAGTGAGACCCTGTCTCAAAATTTAAAAAAATAAAACAGAAACACTAAATCTACTGGAAGATAAATAGGTAAAATTCTTGAAGACATAGGCATAGTCTCCCCATTACAGAAGAAATAATATGAGAATCAACAAATAGGATTATGTCAAACTAAAGGCTTCTGGATAGCAAAGGAGAGAGCCAACAGAGTGAAGAGACAACCTACACAGTGGGAAAAAGTCTTGCCAGCTATACCTCAAACAAAAAGCCAAGGCAGGCAGGCCTTATGCAGATAGGGAGGAGACCTAAGGGTGGAGGAAGGTAAGGGGAGAGAACGGAGAAGTAAAAAGAATTAAGATGCAGTCCGTATATGTACCAACTCCCCATGATGAATGTATTTATTATGTATCACAAACATGTACTAATAAAAAAATTTAAATAAAATTTTTGAAAACCTATCCCTTGAGTTGATCATAAGGCTACTGTAACAATAACAATTGGGAAATATTTAATCAATAATTTGTTTGTTTTATTTATGTAACTCAAAAATTCAAGTTGAAGGTTTTTCTTGATAAATAACCTTTTCTGTTTCTGTTGAACTGACCCAACATGGTTTCAGATTTAATATACTGATTACCTTCTACTTGGGGAGCCCTGCCACCCATCAGTTTTTAAGTTACTTGACAGATTTGTAGTAAGATACAGAATTAGGTATCTCAAAAGGTCCCTTCAAAAGAGCATTATACCCACTGCAGCCTGGCTCACAGGCCAAATGTACTAGTGCTAGAGAAAGTGTCATTCCATAGTTTTAGGGTTTTTTTTTTAATTAGAAAGCTCAGTTTTCAAGGATCACAACTTAATTAAACTTGCATCCTCAAATAGTTTTTTTCTGCAATTGAAAAGAATTTTTCAGTAATAGATGATATAGTCTATTAAACTGATTTTGAAGATTTCTTCATTTTCACTTGAATAATATTCAGCCATCACCAAAAGTTATGGGTTGAAAAATTAATTGACCTCTGAAGCAAAGGCATCACAGAGGAAGAACAGACAGATGTCCAAGCAAAGGATCTGATGACTTGTAGTTACTCAGAAACCCTTGTCCTGGAAGAGGTTGGAGAACACTTTGCAAAGGCCAAGAGGTTGGCAATACTCGAGCAGGAGGTATACCAGATACGGAGGCTAGACAGTGACATGGAGACCTGTGTACCATGCCATAGATTTTCACTTTATCCAATAGGAACCCACTGAAAGATGGTTATCAGGGAAATGGCATGATGAGGTTTACATTTCTTGAAAGGTCCTTCCAATCTGGTAATATAACAGAGAATGTTTCAGCCCAAATAGTTAAAACACCAAGTATATAGGATGGAAGGGATTGAGTCAGAGGAACAGATTAGATAGAGATTTTGAGTAATCCCAGGGAAGCTTCATGGATCAGACCTGGAAAAGCCAATATCGAAATGTGTGCAAGTACAGATATTCCTCGTTTGAGGACTGAATTCCACTCCTGTAACTAGGTCATTAAATGAACTGGTTGCTAAATGAGGAACTGTATATAGTAGGTACATTACAATATTCAGAACAAGGAAATGGTCAAAGGAAACTCCAACTTGATGATTTTGCTTTTATTTGCATAACTCTTACATGTAGTAACATTCAGGTCTAATTTAATGGCATTTTCTGAAAAAGAAAATACATGTCTTACATAATGTGTTAAATACTCTACAAAGTTTCTCACTACCAAAAAGCACAATATACATGAAAATACAATGTCCCATACATTAGTGGAGTCTCAGAATGCATAATTCTCCAGAGAAAGAAAATTTTAGCAATAACCACATGCAAAATTTACCCTGAGTCCCACTGTCTTAAGTCTGAGTCTTGGGCTCACTGCAAGCGGAGAGATTTGAACATGAAATTCTCCCAGTAAGCTAAGAAAACTGAAGGAGGCTAAGCCGACACAGGTACTTTACTTCCCTGGTCACTAGAAAAAGTAAATTCATCTCTCTTTAGCAATAGTACCTTCAAACAAATATGATCTCATAAAAAATTTTAAAACACACTAGGAGGGAAAAGATCACAAGTAGGTCAGCAGACACAGCAAAATATAGAATTAGATGCCCCCATCAGCAAAGACTTCACAATTTGAAATCTTTCAGTACTGAATATTAAAACTGTAATTGTTAGGTTTAAAAAAGGAAAATGGAATAAATATGACCAGATGAGAAAAGCCTTTTTAAAATTACCAGATAAATAATATAACTCATTTAAAGTAAAGATTAGAATTATTGAAATATAAAACACAACAAATGTGCTAAGCAGTACCTTAGTCAGAGTAAAGAAAGAAAGAGTAAACTAGGAGATGGATTTGAAAATGGTTTTCACAATGTGATACAGAGAGATATAATAAGAACCAATGTTTAAGAGACATTAAATATTCTGGGAAGCTGAGGCAAGAGGACCTCAAGTTCAATCCCAGCCTGGGCAACTTAGTGACTGTGTGAGACCCTGCCTCAAAGTAAAAAATAAAAAAGAGCTGGGAATGGCAGCTCAGTGCAAAGGCCACTGTTTTATTCCTGGGGGTAGGGGATAGGGTGTGGGAGAGAGAGACAGAGATTAATGACAGAATAAGTTTTACAAAAATTTATTTTGAGTTCCCCCAAAAATACTAGAAATATTGAGGGAGAGTTGATATTTAAAGTTATAAAGGACAGGAATATTCTAAAACTATGATAGAAGACATAAATCTACATATGCAGAATACTCGTATACCAAACAAAATATACAGAAACCCACACCTATGTATTTAGTAGTGATCCTGTAGAATACCAATGAAAAGAGAGGGCTTAAAAGCAAGCAGAGAGAAAAAAATAGGTGATCTGTAAAGACATGAAAATTAGACTCACAGACAGCTTCTTACTAATGGTAATAAAAGCAAAAAGACAGTAAAATAAAATTGCAAGGATATTTAGGGAAAATGATTATCAATCTAAAGTTAGGTAGCCAGCAAACCACATTTTAGAAGTAAAGAAAAATCAAGACATTCTCAAGAAAATAAAATCTGAATGGTTAAAAGTAAAATGTCCTAAAGTAATTATTATTCTGGAGAGGGGCCAAGATATGAATGTAGCCCCTACTTATTCACATTTGTTAAATATGAATCCTAATATTTCATGTGTACTGACCAAAGTATAGACAGTTCATACCTTGATCCAATAGGTGGAAAAACTTAAATGCAACACAATAATAAAAATAAATCTCAGTCAACTATTAAAAGAAAAGAAGGGAGAAAGAATAATGATAAAAACAATTTTACATATGTCAGTATTTGCAGTAAATATATAAATTGACTAAAGATTTTCTGACTAGAAAAAATATTTTTAAATGTATAGGGGGTTTTTTTTTGTTTTGTTTTTTTTGGTACCAGGGATTGAACTCAGGTCCTTGAGCTTTCAAGGCAGGTGGGAGAACCACTGAGCTAAATCCCCAGCCCATTGTATAGGCTTTTTTATAAGAGGAACACAAAAAGCATAAGCACTAAGAAATGTTAAAAGTAAAAGATGAAAAAAGCAAAACAAATATTTTAAAAGCTGGTTTTATTTATATTGATGGGATGGTTAAAGCACATTGTCAACTTGATTGGCATGAGAGCCACCCAGAGGATTAGAAGATATAATTCTGGGTGTGTCTAGATGGGTCTTGGAGGTATGACCTGTATACAGCCCCTGGTCCCCTCCTTTCTAGCACTGTTCCCCTGCTCTGCTCCCTGGTCACTATGAACTAACCAGCTTTGTTATGTCATACCCTTCCACGATAATGTTCCTGCCTCAGAGCCAACTGAACATGTATGGAATCCAAAACTGTGTGCCAAATAACCTCCTCTTTTAGGCTGTGAGTGTTAAGTAATTTTCCCCAACAATAGAAAAGTTGATCAACCCAGAAAATTGTTACCAGAGAAGTGGGGTTGTTGCTGTGACTGTATCTGACCATGTGCTTTGAAAGCCTTTGGAATTGGCTTGTAGAAGGAGTTTACAAAGGTTTGGAGATACAGGCTAGAGAAGCCCTAGAATGCTGTAAGCAGAGATTGATAAGATGATTCTGTTCAAAGCTCAGAAGACTAGAATGCTGATATAAATGTGGGCAGTAAAAATGAGGCTCAAGAGATTTCAAATGGGGACTCTTGGGAATGGACTAGAGGCCATACATGTTACACTCTGGCAAAAAAAAAAAAAAAATCTACAATTTGCTCCTGTCCTGAGACTGCAAGAGACTGAGATTAAGGGTGGTGGACTAATTGATCTAGTAGAAGAAATTTCAAGGAAGTATGATGTTAAGATTATGGCATGGGTACTGCTGGCTCCATTTGAACAGATTTACAGTGAGAATCAGGAATAAAAAGTAGAGCAGAAAAACTTAAATTTTGGTCCAAGAGAAACCACATGTAAAATTGAGACCAAAGGAGATGTGGTTGCTGAAGAGGTTAGCACCACTGAACAGGGACAAGAAGGAAGATGCCTTGAGGACATCTCGGAAATCAGCAAGACTCCACCTATCAAGGGTACAAAAGTGTCAACCTTTCACTTGAAAAGAGAGTCTCTGGGGATCCTGCTGGAGGAGGGCCATCTACGAGACTTGGTTCCGCAGGATTCATTTTGCTGTGCTCAACAATCCAGGCATTCAGAGGCCACTACAGCCATGGTCCAAGAGGTCCTGGTTCCTGCTCTGGCTAGTAAAAGTCCTTGGTGTTGCCCTTGTGCTGATGGTTTTAGCAGTATGCAGAATGTAAGCATTGTGGATCATGAAGGCTTCCACTCAAATTTTAAAGGAAGGTCCTTGAGACTATTTAAGGACCAATGAGGAGGCAGTGTATAAAGCTGTAGGAATGAAGCCAAAAGTGCAGTAGAAACCCCAGGAAGTCAGAGATGCCATAAACATGGAATGTTTACTGAAGAGAGCTGCAGGCAGTAAGCACAGCCAGTACAAGAGAGCATAGATGTGGGGTACAACCAGCAAGGCCACATAGATGGGGCCATCCAAGCCCTTTGGAACTCACCTGCCACTACCATGTGCCCCAGGTGCCAAACATGGAGCTATAGGATTTAATATTTGGCTTGCTGGGTTTTGGTCTTGCTTTGTTCCCATTCTTTCCCACCCCTCTATTTCTCCTTTTTGGAATGAAAATGTTACCCTGTGTATCATATTTTAGAATTGTGTAACTTTGTTCTTATAGAGGTTCACATCTAAGAGTTTTCCTTGAATCTCAGAAAAGATTTTGACTAAAAGTCCAAGTCAAAGTCTCCTCTAAGGCTCTGGGAAAGGGATTATTGCATTTTCAGTTGTATACAGGGTAGTTGTATGATGGTAGGTGTAATTGTGAACTTGCTCTTGTCTTGGCAATTAAGTAGAATTTAAGGAGATGTGTTACATTGTCAAGCTGGCAAAGGGTAAGCTGTGATAGTTAAGGTGGATTGTCAATTTGCTCTCCCAAGAAATTTGTAAATTCTGGGTGTGTCTAGGTGGGTTACAGAAATGTGATCTTAGAGCCTACACGTGGTGCCTCACCCCTTCTTCTCTGGCGCTGGTCCTGGCTCTGCTTCTCAACTGCCATGAACTAAGCAGCTTTGTATGCCATCAGTCTCTACCATGATGGTCCTGCCTTGGATCCAGCCAGCCATGGAATGAATCCTCTGAAATTGTGAGCCAAATAACTTCTCTTCCTTTATACTGTAGGTGTCAGCCAATTTGTCCCATCAGTGGAAAAGATAATACAATCAATATCAAACAAACTTAGACAAAAGTCATCATTAGGGACTTGGCTGGTCACTTACTTATAAGAAATTCATCAGGAATGTAGAATAATTCTAAACTTGTATGCACTCAATAATGAAACCATCACAGGTACAGAGAAAATCCAATAGAACTATGTAAGAATATTGACAAATAACCAACAAATGCTGTAGGAAAATTTAAACATATGTCAGTTATTCATAAGTCAAAAACACCATAAATTTTTGTGAAGTTTTGTGAAATACAACTTTGAGAAAAAGATCATTTATCAGCTTGATTTTACTAGGGAATGATAGAACCTTGCCTCTTACAGTAAGAGTATACAATCTTCAAGAGTCTATTGCACAAAATGGTAATTATAGTTAATAATAATGTACTAAATACTTGCAAATTGCTCAGAAAGTTCATTTTAAATGTTCATACTAGGAAAATAAGAATGTGAAGTAATGCATATGTTAATTAGCCTACTTAATCAATGTGTTAGCCATTCTACGATGTATACATATTTTGAGACGGCATGTTATATACCATAAATATATGCAATTTTAATTTGCCAATTGAAAATAATGATAACTTTTCAAAGAATGCACACTCTTCTCCAATATGGAATATTTCAGAACCTGATCACATATTAATTAATAAAAAGAAATTAAGATGTGTTATGTATATGAACCGACTCCCCACAAAGAATGTAAATATTATGTACCACAAACATGTACTACTAATAAATTTAAAAATAAAACAAAAGTTTCTAAATATTGCATATTTTAAACACTAGTTATCATACAGATTACAGTCTACTAAAAAGTTTTCATAAAATGCAATAAATGCTATTGGGTCAACTGGTTACTCATATAGAAAAAAATACACTGGATTCTTAGCTTACACCATGGATATTAATTAATAAAAGACACTAGGTAGTTTAGTCAGTTTTCTCATCACTGGGACAGAATATCCAATACTTGTGACTTAAAAAGGAGAAATTTATTTTGGCTCTCTATTTCAATGGGTTCAGTCTATAGTCAACAGGCTCTAGGCAGATGGCCTGGTAGAAGGGCCTGGCAGAGGAAAACTCCTGATATCATAGTGGTAAGGAAGAACAGAGAGAAAGGAGAGGCTAGGGACAAGAACACTCACCCCAGTGACAAACCCCCACCCCACAGGCCCCTCCCCCAAAATGAGAATTTTGGGGCCCATTTAGATCCAAACCATAACACTAGGAAACAAAGAGTTCAGCAGCAGGGCTGTCATTCATATTCTTCAGGTAGAGGATGGGAAGCAGGGAATGCAGGAAAGAAAGAAGATGGCCTAATCTTATAAACATTCTACGGACAGACTCTTGGCAAACAAATTAATGGAATTTGTGAATGGAACTGTCCTTATCTCTGAGATGCTTTTAAAGTATATATCTGGTTTTTAGAATCAATTATGGTAAGTAAACTTGAGGTTGATGGATTTTTCTTTTGGCATAATTTTATTTTTGAGATAGCCTCCTGTAAGAGATGTGAATCTCACATGCTACTGAGAGATCTCATATATTAACCTGGGCTCAGAGTGCATCCCATGTGGCCAGAAAGAGTCTGATGAGCTTCACCTGTGCCTCAAAATTACTTATATCCTTTAAATTATTAATAAACAGTAACACTGGGTAAGACCTCTGATTTGTGTTTGACAACCCAATTCTTTTTCCCAGATACTATAAACAAAGTGCAAAACAGACAAGCCACAGCCTGGCAAAGTTTATTAGCAATACAGCTAACCAGTGAAGGATTAATCTGATGAGTATATAAAGAAACAGTACAAGAGATAAAATAGACAAACTGCATAATTAAGTATTCCCAGGATTCACAACTGATAAGAACATATGGAGAGATGCTCACTCATAAAGAAGAATTAGAAAAATTCAAATTAAAGTCACTATGAACTCCCCTGTAAGACCATATTGCTCATTTTCAAAGTTTTGGAGAAACTGTAACATTTATATAGTTTTAGTGTAAGTAAAAATAATTTTAAAGTAATTTGCCACTATTTTACCTTATAATACACCCTATAACCCAGAAATTCTGCCCCTAGATAAAAACTCTAGGGAACCCCATGCATATTCCTGTAACAGGACACAAAAATGTTCAGACGCACTATTTGCATCAACTTAAGAATGAATTATAAAAATTTAGGTATATATTTTAAATGCATTAAATGAACTACATGTAATATGGGTAAATCTTAGAATCATAATGTTAAATAAAACAATTGAAGACTCTATAGTCTACTTTACCAATTTTATGAAGGTCTAAACCAAATAAAACTTGATAAATGTCAGGGATTCATACCTATTTTGTGATGCTATTTGAAATGGAGAAATCATTACACAATTTAGAACAGTGGTTATATATGTGAAGTAGATATAATAGTGGGCCACCGAAGATATAACCAAATCCCCAGAACTCATGAAAATCTTACCTTACATGACAAAGGAAACCTCACAGATGGGATTAAGTTAAGGATCTTGCCATGGGAAGATTATCCTGGACATATGGGTGAGCCCACTGTAATCACAGAGGAGGTAGGGAAGCAGGATTGTCAGAGAGGAGATATGAGGATGGAAGCAGAGGTTAGAGAGAAGAAAAGACTTGCAGATGGCATCCTGCTGGGTTTGAAGAAACAGGAATGAGCAATGAGCTCAGGCATGTGTTAACCTCTGAAAGTTAGAAAAGGCAAAGAAATGGCTTTATCCTCAGAAAGAATGCAGCCCTACAGACCCATTTTATGCTTGTGATCTCCAGAACTGTAGGACGATAAAATTATATTGTTTTAAGCTTCTGAATTTGTGGCAATTTGTTACAGCAGCAACAGGAAACTAATACACTGAGACAGAGTCAAGAGGTTGGGAGAGTAAAGCTCTACACAGAGTCAGTAACACTGGTTAATGCTTGTGTTCCATTGAATGAAGCTTCATGAGTATCTGTTCCATAACTATGTCTTTTAAATTATAGAAGCCATGTTCTTTTTAAAGCATCAAATGCCCTGAAAATTTTCTCATATACACAAAAGGCAAATGTAGAAGTGCAGCAGGTTTGGGAAGAAAGGAATAACGTGTGCTTTTTTTTCACCATACACTTACTGCATTTGAGATACTAATGGAACATTCATGAAGTTCAGACAGCAGAGAATGGAGTCAGGAGCTCAGGAAAAAAGTCTGGGATTGTCATCTTCCAGCTGGTAATTGAGACCATGTGTGAGTTATTCAGGCAGAGTATGCAGGCTGACAACCAACCCCTGGGCTCCCAATTAAAGAAAAATCAAAGAATCCCACAAAACAATTAAGGCATATACTCAGACAGAAGAGAACATGGAGAGATTGGAGAGAATATCAAATATGTTCTTTAAATATTTTTTACATTACAAGAATGCATTTTTAAGTTTATAGTGGGGTTAGTCTCAAGAAATTCATTACTCACTCTACTTAGGGTCAAACTATCAGGGCCAGACTAGCCCTGATCATCTCTTTCTGAAACCTTAGCCACCAGACTCAAGAGAAGAGAACCAGGGGGTACTTGGAACTGTGAGAAATACTGTCTTTCTCTGCTGTAGCAGGGATCAACCAATTCAGAAGCACCCACTTTCTTACATTTGACCACTTGCACTTGTCAGTGGGATGTATCCACATAAGAGACAGAGATCCTTGATGATATAAAAAACAAATTGTGGCAGTAGCCACTCTTCTCAAATTTTAGATAAATGATGGACACTACAAGGATGTGCAGGTTGCTGTTGTCCTATCTGTCCAGTGGGAGACTGTCCTTGTTCACAGAAGCTCTGGCCTGTGGCCTTTTCAACCTTGCTGTCTTAAAACACACCACCCACTTTTCAGACCCCTACATGAAGAAGTGGGTATAGGAAATTATGAAAAGGACAACCAACTTTACTGAGTATAAAAGTAATGAGTCCAAGGAGTATTTTATCCTTGGCATACACAAATCACATAAGGATGTTTTCTAGCACATTGTATGTTTTAGGTTGGTTCTTGTCATTTTCAGTCTGAATACACTGAAACTGTGAAATGTAACATATGTTCTCCACAGCATCATGCCAGGGCTCTGATGTATACAGAACATGTTTACTTTTACTACCAATAAAGACTATAATCTCACAGTGGCAATGAATTAGAAATTTGACTTCTTAGCATTCACAAACATTTTAATAATGAAAACCTGTTGATGTTTTCTATTTCATCTATGAATCAGTCATTTCTTTTCAAGGTCTGTTCTAAGGAAAGGTCCTAATTTAAAGCTAGAATTTAGGTATTTGTAAAAAATACACATGCACATGCTTTATACTTTGACTATAAAATTTGAAGTAGTAAATTATATTCCTGGGAGTCCCATTTCAACTCCTAACCAGCACTTGAAATTAAGAACTGAGAATCACATTAACACTGTTTCTATATAGGCTTACATAAAAAACAGCATGGTGCCATCTGTTGGTGAATTCTTGAGCATTGCTAGTCTTGAGTATTTCACACATTGAGACTCTTTCAATGATACTAAGCATTTTCTATTGTTTAAGATCTTACACTGAATACTATTAAGATAAATGAGACATAATAACCAATTTAGATTTTATGCAATTACTTTGTGTTCTATTTCAAAGTTATAGAATTTTATAGAGTAGTCTTAACAAATCATAGTTCTATTTTAGGGAACCACGCACAGTCTATTATGTTAGTCCTTTTAGTAACCTTAAAAACAGATTTGGTATTCATAGATATCTTAGTTCACAATGATTTTTGTGGGTCAAACTAAACACAAGCACTCCTTTAAAATTCATAGCATTTCTTAATTCTGATTAAATGCATCCTAGCATCTAGTAGATATTTGCAAAATGATTTATTTGGGGCAAAATCTTAGTAGAGAATAAAAATCTAGTAGCTACTTTAGAAATACTATTTCCTGTTCAAGAAAAAAATCCTTCCCTTGGACTTGTATTTGCCAAAAACTCCATTATTGTTTTCCTCTGCAAGGTCACATTTTGTATATGAGTGGTCAAAACTGATGTTCTAATCATCATCTAAATAAATTCCTCTGAATCTTCTTCAATCATTTTCACCCCCATCTCCAGCCCACCCACATATGCAGTGAAACCAACACGGGTATCCACTGGCCCCATGTTGCAAAGTCCCACCACTGACAGTGCCTAGCCCCAGTGGTCCCTCACGACTTCCAAACTGTTAGCACAGGCACTCTCCCCCTCTCCTTAACACAATTTTTTCACCTGATTTCCAGAACATCTCACTCTTCCTGCTGTCCTCCCCCTGGGGTTACTGCTTTTGAGTCCTCTTCACAATCTCTACATCATGGAGTACTCCATGGGTTCAATCCTCAGTTGCTTCCTTTTTATTACACTTCACCTTTAGTCCAGCTGACTGCTATCAAACAGGAATGACATGCAAGCAAGCTTTCTAGTAGGCATATTTGTGAAACAGTAAAAAGAAACAGATGAATTCAGTTGTAATATTCATTAACCCAACATACCAAAAGTACCATCATTTCAACACAAATAAATATTAAAAACTATTCATGAGATATTTTGCATTTTTATACCAAGTTTCTAAACTCTAGTACTTACAGTACACCTCAATTTAGATGTTGCCTTTTTGTGGAAAATTCTTTATTTCCAGTTAGGATTTTACAACATTCACAGTAAGATTTTCCAAGCATACTTAAAAGTTTTCCAAAAGTAAGTTAATTCAGTCCCTTACCCCTATTAGCTGTATTTCAGGCGCTCAGTAGCCACATGTGGCTACTTGTAGCTACCAAATTGCACAGCGCAGCTCTACATGACTATTTCCATGGGTTTAAATCACATCTATCTGCTACTAACTCTCAAAGTGTACTTCCAGCCTGAAACTGTATATTCCCTGATTGATTTATCCAACTGGACTTCTTCTTTAGGCACCTAATAGGCAAATTTTTTATTTTTGGCATCCATTCCCCCCTTACGCTTGCTTCTGAAGGAGAAAAACTACAAGTCTTCTTTGGTTTCTTCCTCTCACATTCCACAACCAATCCATCAGCTCCATTTTCAAATGATGTCCAGAGTCTGGCCATTTTTCTGCCTACTCCCCTGGTGGGACCATCTTCTCTCTCCTGGACCAATACTGTGGCTCTAACCAGCCTCCCAGCTCCTATAGCTCCTGTCCCCTGTCCTCTACATGTCACCATGATGACTATTTAAAACAAAAATCAACTCATTTCTCTTCCATACTCTACATCCCTCATTATTATGTCTTTTATTGTTGTTGTTGTTGTTTGTTTGTTTGTTTGTTTTGAAATAGGGTTTCTCTGTGTAGTTCAGTCTGGCCTTGAATTCACTATGTGATCCAGGCTGGCCTTGAACTCACAGCAATCCTTCTGCCTCGGGCTCCTGACTGCTTGGATTACAGGCATGCAGCAACATAATATTTCCTTTGACAATATATTCAGGTCCTGTACAATCTATCTTTTTCTATCTCTAGTCTCATCTCTGATCACTCTGCTCCTTAGCATTCCTGTCTGGCTTGCTGGATCATGCCACACAATTCCCACAGGCTGGGATTCTCTTCCCTCAGTGTGCATGGCTTGCCATTTCCTTCATTCCAAGCTCTGCTCACATGTCGCCCACCCACCCACTGTAAAGAGAATTAAGTCGTTGCCCATCACTCATGGTGAAGTAGGAGATTAGGGCAATGTAACATGGCTGGAACAGTTGGGTATGACCTGCCAACTGAAGAGCCTTGTTAACAGCAGCTCGAGAGCCTACAAAAACAAGCTGAGTCTTGCACCTGGAATCAATCTTCTGATAGGAGAGCTCGCTGAACTTGGTGCCTGATGTCAATCTTCTGAAAGAAGAACAAGCTGAGCCTATTGCCTGATGCCAGTTTTCTAGCATGAGATCAAGTGGGACCATATGGACCAACCATCAAAGACATAAAAGGATGGAAGCAACTGAATTTGCACCACTGCCCTCATTCTTGCAGTGGTCCTTTCTGCTTACAGGATGAAACTTCTCTTTCTCCTTCAAAGTAACCTTTTCTCCTTGAACATATCTTTTGTGCTTCTGTTCCTTTTCTTCTTCTTACCTTTGCCTAAAATAAATAATAGTCTTCCCATTCACCAATTGTCCTGACCAATTCATTGAACAAGACAATAAGAACCTAGAAAATACGGCTGCTTCCTACTCTACCCTATAAAAATGTGGTGCAGAATAACCTGCTCCCAGAGCCCTTAGAGAGACAGAGGTTCCCCAACTACCGGGGCTTCTACTACCTCTACTGTTGTCAGGTCTCCTGAGTGCCCGTTGAAGATGCTGTATGGTACAATGGCTATGAGTCTAGCTCTAGGAACCTTGCTACCTGAGCTGAAATCTCAGCTCTGCCACTACCAGACTTGAACAGACTTGGACTTGTGTGGTCTTGGGCAAATCTCTTTCTTTTTTTTTTAATTATCAGCTATAATTCTTAACAATCATGGTGAATATCTAGCAATCATAGGGATTAATAATATTTAAAATAGCTTATTTTTAAAAATAAATAAAATAAACAAGTCTATATTTTTAATTGAAATATGTTTTGCTGTAAAAGGCACATTGCCATTAATTCTCCTCAAAGTTGTACCCCTTGCTTCAAACACTTATCTTGTTGTTCTTGTTAAGCAAGTCCCTTGGTCTTTCTGTGCTTCAGTTTCCATCCTAATAGCACCAGCCTAATATGCTTATTTTGAGCATTGTTATGACTGGAATTTAAATTGCCCTCAATGGGCACATTGTATTGAAAGCTTGGTTCTCAATGCAGCTGTGTTCAAAGGTGGGGCTTTGGGAAGGTGATTGGATCATGAGGATCTAACTTCATCATGATGGATTTACAATTTGATTGACCCTGTTAGTGATGGAAACCTAGGAGGTGGAGCCTAGTTGAGGGGAGTGGATCATGGGGTTTGGGCACTATATCTTTCCTCCACCCCTTCATCTCTGGCTCTCTCTCTATCTCTGCCCTCTCTGGCTGCTAGGAGGTGAGCAACTTTTCTCTACCACTCCCTCTCACCGTGCTGCTATCTTGCCATAGGCTTAAAAACAAGGGAGCCAGCTGACCATGGACTGGATTTTCTGAAACTGGGAGCCAAAATAAACCTTTCTTCCTTCAGATCTTTTTCTCAGGTATTTTGTCACAACAATGAAAAGCTGACTAACACAGGATTAAATGGATTCCTATATGTTAAACACTTAGAATGTGCCTGCCACAAAGAAATGATCCATAAATGTTCACTACTAATATAGTTGGTATCTTCACCTTCAGAGAAAACGCACGCATTTAGATAGTGTTTTAAAGACAACGCTCGTCTGCTTCCAATGTTTAATCAATTTTCATTCAAATTATTGTTTTTCTAGCATTTGTTCTTAAGGATTTTATGGTCTTACATATTCATAAAAGTTTTGTTACTTATATACAATAACTATTGTATATTTTATATGCGGCCGAAGATAATTTCTTTTCACTCACTGCAGCCCAGGCAAGCTGAAAAGTTGGATACTCATGCTTTGTAAGGAAAAATGGTCTTTGCAGATGTGATTAAGGATTGGCATGGTCAGTTAGGCCTGCTGTAGTGAAATACCACCGCTGGTGGCTTAAACAACAATCATTTATTTCTCAGTCTTGGAAGTTGGGAAGGATCAAGCCACCAGAAAATTTGATGTCTGGTGAGGGCTCTCTTCCTGGGTGCCTTCTTGACATATCCTCATGTGATATAGGGAGATCTCCTGTTTCTTTCTTTTTAAGGCACTAATCCCACCACAAGGGATGACCTCATGACCTCATCTAAGCATATTTCTGTCCTAGGTCTTCACTTTCAAACTTGGTCACATTGGAGGTTAATATGTCTGCATATGTATTTGGGAGTCACAAACATTCAGTCCCTAGCAAGGAACCTGGCATGGGGAGATTATCCTTCATTATGTGAATAGACACAAAATCACAAGTATCCTATAAAAGAGGTAGAGGCAGATTACTCAGACAGCAAAGGAAACAATGTGACTATGGTGACAGATGCAGACACAATTCAAGGATGGATAGTAGTCACCAGAAGTTGGAAAAGCAAGTAGTAAATTTCCCCCTAAGCCTTTTGTTATGGTTTAGATCTAAAATGGCCCCCCCAGAGACCCATGTGTTTGTAATGTGATTGGAGTATGGGGGATCATACCTGACTGGATGTTGGAAGGTGGGGTCTGGTCAGAAGAGGTAGGTTACTGTGGGCATGACCCAAAAGGGTATATCTCCCTTCCCAGGTCCTCCCATGACTTTTCCTGATTCCTAGCTGCCACAAGGTGAGCAACTTTCCTCAGCCAGACCCTTCTTCCATGCTACCTTTGTCTGAAGCCAGCCAACTGAGCAGGAACTGAAACTTCTGAAATGTGAGCTAAAATAACCCTTTTCTCTTTCAAATTGTAGGCACCAGATATTGTGTTCCAGTAACAAGGAAAGTGGCTAAGATACATTTTGGTACCAGAGAAGTGGGATTGTTGCTGTGACTTACCTGACCATATGGTTTAGAATTCTTTGAAATTGGCTTTTAGGAAGAGTTTAGAAAGGTTGGAGATACCAGCTGGAGAAACAGCCTTAGAATGCTATAAGCCAAGCTTGATGGGAGATTCTGATCAGAGCTCAGAAGAACAGAATACTAATAAAAAAGCAGATGGTAAAAAACTAGGCTCAGGAGATTTCAATTAGGAACAAGTTCTCCATTGGCAGTTAGATTCCAGACCATGTGTGCTATTCTGTGGGAGAAAATTTGTCTACAGTTTGCTCATGTCCTGAATCTTTGTGAGAGACTGAAATTAAGGCAGCAGATCAAGTAATCTGGCAGAAGAAATTTCAAGGCAACCCAATATTCAAGCTGTGTCATGGGTACTGTCAGAGGCTTTTAGCCAGATCTGTATTGAGAATGATGAGCAAATGGCACAGCTGAGTGAAAAGATTTGTGTTTCATCAGAAAGGAAACTCCTGTAAAGTTGGGCCTATAAAATTGGAGCAGAGGAGAGTTTGGATGCTGAAAAGATTAGCATTAAAGAAAAGCCAAGTACTTTATAATAGGACAATAGGAAAGATGCCTTGAGAGTATGTGAGGAACCATCAAGGCCCCACTATTCACAGGCTCAAAATTACAAAGGTGAAAGACTTTGCTCTAAGAAGAGAGCCCAGTGCACTATGCTGTAGAACAATTGCCGAGGGCAGTGGTGGCGAACCTATGGCACACGTGTTATTTTTCTTTTAAGACAAAACATGTTAATGTATGAATTATTTTTTCTAAACTAAAATCTTAGTATTCAGGTTTAATTGTGGTATTGGCCCTTTGCAATAAATAAGTGGGTTTTGGGTTGCAGCTTGGACACTCATCTCTAAAAGATTCACCATCATTGGCCTAGGGAATTTGTTCCCTGGGAGTTCCACCTCAGTACATAGTGCACTTGGATACCTCTGTAGCCATGATACAAGGGAGCTCAGCTGTTATGGCAAAACACTCGACCCATAACTTAAAGGAGGCAAGAAGTTTATTTCGGCTCACATTTTAGAAATTTCAGTCCTTGCATGGTCAGCTGGTTCCAGGCAGAAGTGGAAGGGCAGGAGAGTACAGTGGAGGAAAGCTTCTCACTTCATGGAAGCCAAGAAGCAGAGAGAGTCATGGAAAGACCTGGGAAGGAAAATACATCTAGGAAAGGAGCAATAGCTCCAGCTGGTAGCAGACCTTGGCATTGTCCACATGGTCTGCATGGCCTTTATAGGCATGCAGAATGGGGTCAGGGAGGCTTCCACCTAGATTTCACAAGAAGACCTGGGAGGCCAGGCAGTGTGGCCCAAAGAGGGCAGTGTGTAAAGATGCAAGAATGAAGCTGACAGTACAGTAGAGACCCCAGAACATTTGAGATGCCATTTGAAATGAGGAATGTCTCAGAAAATCCACAAGCAGTGAGAAAAGCTAGCTCAAAGGAGAACCCATGAAGGCTATAACCACCAGCAAGGTCAAAAGGGGGAGGGGTGCTGCTCAAGCCATTTGGAGCTCATATCTTTGCCCCATGCACTAGTTATGGAGGTAATGTTTACCCTGTTGAATTGTCTTTCTTAGATCACATTCCTTTCTATCCTTCTGTTCCTCCCTTTTGATATGGAAATGTTTATTTCCTGTCATACATAGGAAATGTTTAGCTTTCTTTTTTTATTTTTATAGGAGTTTACAGCTATGAGTTTGCTATAAGACTTGAGACTTGGACTTTTCAGCAGGGCTAGAACTGTTAAAACTTTGATGACTTTTAGAAAGGGACTAAATTCATTTTGCATAAAGAGATGCACAAGGGTCTTTTGGAGGTACAGAGCATTAAGTGCCCCCTAAAGACTCATGTTTTTGGAAAGTGACTGGATTATGGTGGCATTATAGCTGATTTGGTACTGGAAAGTGGTGTCTGGTCAGAAGAGGCAGGTCACTACGAGAGTGACCCAGAAGGACGTATCTCCCTTCCCAGGTCTTTCCACAACTCTGCTTCCTGGCTTCCACTAAGTGAGAAGCTTTTCTCCACTGTACCCTCCTACCTATCCACTTCTGTCTGGAACCAGATGATCACACAAGGACTGAAACTTCTAAAATGTGAGCCAAAACAAACTTCTTGCCTCCTTTAAGTTATGGGTGTCAAGTGTTTTGCCATAATGATAAGACAGTGACTAAGATGCCTCCAGAAAGAGAACAGTCTAGTTGATACCTTGATTCAGCACAATGAAACTGAATGTAGATTTCTGGCCTCCAGAATTATGAGAGAATAATTTTTTGTTGTTTTAGACACCAGTTTATAGTAATTATTACAGCACCCACAGGAAACTTAATACAGGTAGGATTGGACAAGGCCCTAAGAAGTACATTCTGAGATAGAAATGGGGTTGGGAGAGATATCATGATCCAAGAAATGATGGAGGGAATGGCTGCATATTCAGAGAACACTGAAAAGAACAGTTTACTAGTGAAACTAGTGTGTGTGTGGAGCACAGTGGGAGATATAGTACTAAATTGTGTCACCATTTCACAGGCTTTCTAAAGGTTAACAAATTCAGGGCATTTAATTCAAAATTACTGGAAAGCTTGGTATAATATGCTGTCTTCTATTGCTTTTCTATATTTACTTTCTGTGAAATATAAACAAACTACATAATCTAAATATGTAAAAAACAGCAAGTTTAAATCTCATGTATACATATCTTCTCGGCTAAAAGTCATTTTACATAAAACAAACATAAACAACATCTGTGTATATCTCTAGTAATATATTAAGTGATGATGATATTCCATTTAACCAAAAATGTACTTATGCATTCAAAATTGCCATTTACACAGAATTTAGGGGGGAAACACATGTTTTTCCAAAGGAAATTACCCAAATGTGTTTTAAAATATGTAAACATGCCCTAAAATATCAGAGTGGTAATTGTGAAATATCACACATGTTCAATGTTTATCCATATTCATATGTTGTACAGCTTTTAAAATGGCATGATTCTCTGAATGCACTCACAAACACACACACACACACACACACACACAAACACAGGGAAGTAAAACTTCAGATTTGAATATAGTGTTTGTATCATTTCTTTTTTGGATGATTAAAACATTGAGGATTTTGGTCAACTTTTCCAGAAATAAAACATGCATCTTTTGGTGCTAATGAAGTGGTACAGTTTTTATTACACACTATCTGAACCCTAATGACTAAATATCTTGTTCATCCAGATTCCTGAGGTTTGTTTACTGGATATAGAAGGAATGGCCTTGAAGTTATACCAGTCCCGCTATTCACAGTCATCTTCATAGAATGAAACCCTCAGTCATAGATGACATCAAAATTTAAAAGTGATGGTCTTACTTACCTGTAATACTCCTCTTACTTAAAATCTATTTTCTTCTAATTCCTCTTCACTTTTCCTGAGTAAATACTATCTTAATGACATCCCTTCATTGGGACAAAAAAAACTCCACACCCACAATTTAAAGGAAATGCAGTTTATTCTGGCCCACAGTTTCAGTCTACAGCCGGCAGGCTCCAAGACAAAAATGGCATGGTGGAAGAGAATGGCAGAGGGATCTTACTCAATCCATGGCAGCCAGGAAGCATAAAGCAAAAAGAGTAGCTGGAGAGGGAGATACACCATTCCAGGTCTCACACCAAGTGACAAACCTCCAACCATGCCCCACCTCCTAGCAGCATGTTTAGTTTCTGAACTCATCAATGGATAAACTCATCATTGATGAGTACAGCACATCACTTCCATGATCCAATTACTTCCCACATATGTGAGAATTTGGGGGACATTTTAGGTCTAAACCATAACAATCACAGATACTCTTTCTTCTCCAAAGATTCTTCTTGGAAGAGGCAGGGTGACACATGCACCTTAGTTCAACACATGAACTTTGGAGCCACATGGACCTATATGCAGGTTCTGGCTTCTACACTTTAGTAGTATGATCTTGGGCAGATTACTCGCACTTAATGGAGTCTCAACTTTTCATCTGTGAAATGTGAAAAATCCCATAATGCTAACTTTATTGTGTGTTGTTATAAGACTGAACAAATACTTCTAGTGTGAAAGAATCCAAGCACAGCCAGACACTTCCCCTCCATTCCCATGAACCCTGTGTTTGATGTAGGACACTCCAGTGAGCTCACAAACTGCATTACATACAAAAGCAACAGCCCATCCAACTCTATTCCCTCTGTGTTGGGCACATGCAAACCTTTCTTGAAACTGTTTATGCATGTTTCAACAGTCTTCAGACTCACCCTCGGTGTTCTCTATTTCAAATCCCACTAGGCAAAGGTCAGGATCCTTCTACTGCAGCGTGAAGCTGTCCAGTGAACAGGTCAACCAGCTATGGGGCCAGAGGATCTGAAAGGAGCTGGATCTCTTGCACTTTCTCCTCTTGCTGTAAGTAGGCACAGAGCCTGGTATGCATGTTGTCTGTTCTCAGCATAATTCATAACACACGGCTGCCTTCCCTTCCTTTTGACTCTGGTTGCACCATGCTAGATGGCGTGGCCCAACCACCCAGGGCAACACATAATAACTGCTGAACAAGTGAGAGCCGTTTCTGAACTACATCATATCTAAATGGCATCAATTGTAAGAAATGACATTATTCTAGGTACCGATAATAAAAATGCTTCCATTAGGCACTAGCTACTTGGGATTGATGCAGGAGAATCACTTTACCCCAGGAGTTCAAGGCTAGCCTGGACAACATAGGAAGACTCTGTCTCAAAAAAAATTTTTGTAACTACAATAAATAAAAATAAAAACACTTCTAATTATATCATGATATGTTATTGATTTTTAAGATATTCTGATTTTTAAAATATTGAAATATGAAAATAATGTGTAGTCTAGAATTTATTAAATATGGCATTATAAGAAATAGATGCATACAAAGGCATTTAGTGCCTTCTCTGATTAGAAAGGAAAAATTTTTTCTTATGAATTCAGCAGTGAACTTGAATATCTGTATGTATAAGCTTATAAATGGCATCTAATTCTATCCCTGCATAATCACTTCCCATAATTATCTGTGTCATTTTTCCTATTTCCATCTGACTGCTGACTTTTAGTGGGATCAGCATTTAATTCCCTTTTGGGCACCTTTTACTTAAATAATCTACATTATTGCTCTCTTACTCTACTCCTACCTGTACTTCTTTCTCTTATTGCAATGGTATTCAAAGATCATAATCTCATTTTTAAAAAATCTTTACAGTAAATGCAAGTGACTAGATGTTTCATTTGTCTTCTAATATTAGGATTCATTAATGCTTGATTAATTCTACAGTCTTTGGTCTTAGGTTGGACCCTCCAAACAAGTGGTCAGGGCCTCCCATCTTCTCTTCACTTTCCCCAAGAATGCCCCACCAGTGGCTCTTGGGGCTGCTTTTTCTCAGAGGCACCCCTGCACTACTAATAGGGGTTTTTCTGGGCAGTGGCTTCTCCTGTGATTAATTATCATGAACCCAACTTGGACCTTTGGCTTTCTGGCTCTTAGCTGAGTAGCCAAGATATTTCTCTAGACTGAGATAGTTGGCTTCAGTTCTAATTAATGATCAGTCGTTATCAGCTTAGTTTAGACTTTTTGCTCTCTGACTTTTTGGCTGGGTAGCCTAAACACTTCCCAGATCCAAAGAGCTGGCTCAAATTTATGTTCCTCTTTCTGGCACTGTCTTGATAATTCTGATGCTTTCCCGGATCTGCAAAAAGATTTTAATTGTTTACAGTCTTGATTAATGGGTTTGCTTTTGCTTTGATAGTCCATCACTTATAATGATAAGAAACCAAAAAACAAATGGGCATTTTATATTACTCTTCTGGGATCTTTTGGTCCAAGCTTTTTAAGGAGTTACTGTTTTGTTTCCTTCACTATTTCTAATAAGTTGCTAATAATTTCATTATACTTGAACTTTAAACTATCACTATTTCTAACTCCTTTCTCCTTGAAGTATTTATTATGCTGTAGAATTTCTCATTGTTATTTCAACATAGTCCTTTCCCAGAGGCTCTGGTTGAATATTAGAAGTTAGCAACTCACAAAGACAGTTTGGAATCAGTTGCTTGTAAACACAGTGTGTTCTTATCATTTCTTTAGCATCTATCACAAAACTCAGTGAACCTTGCCTTCTTCCTCATATCAAATAAATGAATCCCTTAGATTCCACGGTCACTCTCTGGTTAATTACCTCATTTGGCCAAATAAACTATCCTTCTTTAAAATAGAACCCCAAATTCATTTTAACTAAAAAGTGCTATTTCCACACTATGACTTGTTATCTAAATTTTAGTTCATGTCAGAGAATCTTGATATCCAGCTATTATTTATAAAAGCTATTGCTGTTGTATACTAATGCGCTATTAACCTGGTTCATATGGCCTCTGCTTTACAAATACTTCAATTAGATGGAAATGTATTATTTCCCTCCTAGAATTCTCTATATCTACTTTCTTTGTTTCCATAGGGAAATGAATGGAAAAAGAAAAAATACAGAATATTTGAGTGAGGTGACTCATTTTTTCCTATTTCTAAAATTATTATTGCTTATCTAGTTTCATATAACCTTTTCTTGACAACAACACTGAAAGCCAAAGTATGCTCTTAGTTATGTTTGTTGCCTTAAATCAACAGAGACTGCTTCTACAGTTGAATAATTTCTGTATCCATTTCAAGTATCTCTATATATTTTCTGTTTGATATTAATAGAAATTTCACACATGGTAGAAAGTGTCTCTCTCTGAGTTCATCACTGACTTTCAAAAGACATTCTAGTTTTTTTTGGCCTCTGCTGTAATTGATAACATTGACTTTTCACTCTTTCTAGAAATGCTTTCCTCCCTTGACTTGCATGACCCTAAAAGGTCGTAGCTTTTCTCCTTCAATCATTCTTTTTCTCTTGTCTACAAAACTCTTCTGTCATGTTTTAGATCTAAAGACTTCCATGTTCAGAGGTGGAGCTTTTTGGAAGGTGATGGAATCATAAAGGTATTATAATTATCAGTGGATTAATCCCTTGATGAGTTCTTAGCTGAATATACTATTAAACAATAGAGTCTGATCAGATGAGATAAGGCTGAAGGTATGGCCTAGAAGAGTATATTCTTGTCCCTGATTCCTCCCTTCTCTCTCTGCTTCCTGGCTGCGGTGGTTGAGCAACTTTTTTCCATCAGCCCTTCCACCACTCTATTTCTGCCTTGGAGTCTGCATAAACCCTCTGAAATCATGAACCAAAATAAATCTCTCCTCCTTTCTGTTGTGGGTATTGAGTATTTTGTCCTAGCAATGGAAAAGTAACTAATACATCTTCTTAATACTCCCAGCCCCTACTACCAGACCACCCCAGGGACCTGTCTTTGCCTTGAGCTACTCTGTCTATACACTTCTCCCCCCAGAATGCCTAGTGCCTCACAGCTTTAACCATCACCTCTACACTGATTGATTCTGTTAACTCTAAGTTCAGTTGTCCCATCTGAGCTCTTATCCCTGTTAATGTTTAGAGAATTTCCTTCTAGATATACCACTGTCATCTCATATTTCACTTACTCCCTTATTTCTCTGTACTTATGGCATGTCTATGATGTGCCAAGTACTGTCCTAGGCCCCGAAGAAAAAGTGATGATCAAAATACACCACTTCTGATCTCAAAGAGGTCAGGAAACTTTAAAGTAAGAGCTCCGTCAATATTGGTAAATCAGGGCAAAACAAAATAGTGCTATATTTCTCATTTCCCAATTTGCTCTGTTCCTCTTTTCCAACTCTCTGTTTTCCCCTTTAACCTCTCATTCTCCTGGTCATCCAAGTTTTAATTCTTGGCCCCAATACTTTTGTATTAGACAATGTTGTTCTGTAATAATATAAGTGACAAACATCCTCACATTCAGCAGCTTAGGACAAGTATTTATTTCATAATATAGGTCTGCCCCTAATTTGCAGCTCAGCTGAGCTCATCTGGGATGAGCTGGGTTAGGCTGGACTTCAAGTTGGGTTAAGTTCTGCCCCCATAGGTTTTCATTCTTGGGCCCAGAGCAAATGAATAATAGACATTGAGAACATGTTCTTCTCATGGCAAAGGGAGGAAGTTTGAGAAGGACAGCATGCTTCTTGGTGTTTCCATTTGGAACCAGTCACAAGGCCAAGCTCAGTGTCAATAAGATAAGAAAGTGACCCCCTCCTCTGAAGTAAAGAAGAAGAAGGAAGTGAATACTTGCTAAATAATCATTTAGTCTCACTCATATTCTTTTCCTTCATCATCAGTCACAACCACGCAATAAGTCCTGTCAATTTTTGCTTCTATGAATCTCCTGCATTTACTGCTTCTTCAGCCTGTCAGCCATTAGTGCTGCAGTTGTAGAATGGATCTTAATGTTTCACAATGTCTTCAAAATGAAAACTTCTAAAATGCTCTCCAGAGTGGCTCTACCATTTTGCATTCCCATCAGAAATGTACAAGCTCCAGTGGCTCCATGTCTTCACCAGGAGTTTTATTGTCAGATTTTTTTGTTTGTTGTTGTTTGTTCTTTGATTATTTTTTTGTCATTCCAAGAGAGGTGCAGTAGTGTCTCATTTTGCTCTTAATTTTCATTCCCCTAGGGACTGATAGTAATTTTATATATACTGATTCACTGCCCACATATATCTCTTGTGTGATTAAGTATCTGTTGAAACTTTTTACCCACTTTTTGTTGAGTTGCTTGTTTTTTATTATTGAAGATAGATAGATAGATAGATAGAGACTTTGCAAATACTTTCACACAACCTGTGGCTTATTTTTTTATTCTCTTAGCAATGTCTTGCCCAGCAGAATTTTTTTTTGCCAAAGTCCTACTTATCAATATTTTCTTTTATGGATCTTGTTTTGATGTGATAGCTAAGAAATCTCTGCAAAACCCCAAGTAACAAATTTTTTCCTGTTTTCTTCTAGAGGTTTTGTAGTTTAAGGTTTCACAATTAATTTTATGATTACTGGAGTTGATTTTTGTATAAATTGAGAAGTACTGGTAAAGATTCATTTTTTGCTCATGGACATCCCATTATTTCTTCCTGTAATGAAACCTGTATACTTCTGCCAGAACGAGCATTCCTAACATCATTTTATCATGGCTTCCTTCTGGGTAGAATTTAACATGCCTATCTGTTGTTTACCCCCAACAGCTAACACTTCTCAGCCTCCATTCCCTGGTACTGCACTACTCACCCCACTTTATTCCCCACAACTTTATCCCCATTCTAATGCCAGAATTCTCACTGTCTTCAATGGCTTTGTGAGGTATTTTTAAAGGATTACTCAAGGAAAGTCAATCACAGTGCTTCCTAGAATTACTGAAAAAGTAAGGCTTCCTCTCAGTGGAGCTGCTGAGTTAAAACAAGGAAGCAATGGAGAGGCCTGACAATAGACCACACTGTCCCAGCTCTTGAGGCTGCATGTGACCCAGTGTTGCCCTAATGGCCAGAAGACTGGAAAGGTCTAGCCCTTTAACAGACAGATGCTCAGCCTAAACACAAAATCCAGATGATAGATGAGTTCTCAACTCTTCCTTTTGAGCCTAACCCTAACCCTCCCTGGTTGCCCTCACACTCCTCCTTTCTCCCTTTCTCCCTCATCCTATAGGTTCTTTTTCTTTTTTTTTTTTTTTTTTTTGGTATGGGAGATAGAACTTGGGACCTTGTGCTTTAGAGGCAGGTGGCAGAACCACTGAGCTAAATCCCCAGCCCCCATCCCATAGGTTCTTTTGACTCACCTCTTCTATTCCTGACTCTTCCTCCTCCTGGTTATCCTTCTTTCTCTTGCTCTTCATTCTCCTCCTCTTCTTCTTCCCCTTCTTCTTCTTACTTTGACTCTATTCAGGCTTCCCTTAATTTAGCTGGAGGGTTGAGCTACATAACCGGTGCTTATGAGGAAAAGAATTAAGGAGAAAAGTTCTCCTTTGGCCAAATTGCAGAGTGAGCCATCTGTAGACAAACAAACTTAATGAAGCAGATATGAAGTTCATTCAACATCACACTATTTTTATAAATCAAATTAAATCTGACTCACAGACCACATGCAATAAAATGATGAGAAACTTAATTAGAACAGTTTAATTAGAATAGTGAAGAAGAAGGCAATATGGCATAAGTTTACAGATTTTGAAAATCTGGCTTGATTAGAGGGCATCTGGGAATTAAGTCAAGGTGATTTTAAGATGTGGCAGGTGGCTGGATTCTGACGGTCAGACTCCAGCTTACTGCTGGTTAAAAGACATGTAAAGACAAATGTAGGGAACCTTGATTCTCACTTGTACCCCAGTGCTTCTTCCTGAGCCCAGCTATTTAATGCCAGCAACCACAGGAAATGTGGTGTAGAATAGCTTGCAGTTTCCTTCCTCTATATGCATCTGGTTGGTGATTGACAGGATTTTAAATTGGAGAAAAAGTACTACTGCTTTTCACTCTTGGAACACTGGTGAAACCCTCTCCTCCTCCACCTGGGCCTCCTACCTGCCCTAAAGTCTGAGCTCATCCTGTTTTCACCTCCAACAAGGACTTGCATTGTTTACAGATTTGACAAATCACGTAGTCAATATCTAGGTATTGTTAGAGTGAAGAGATAATCTTTTCCTGATGGCATCTCTTTTCTTCTGACATTGTACTTAATTTGAAAACTCCTCTCTAAGCTTAGGCAGGTGTGAACAATTTGACTGTCCCCTACATGATCTTTGCAGGATTCTATCTGAGGGGACATCACGTGATAAGACTTCTTGCTCCCATTCTATGGAAAAGGGTTTCACTGCTGAGATATTAGTGGACAGGGATGTAAAATGTAATTCTTTTTAATGGAGGAAAAAAATCTAAATAGATTAAGAGCTGATTGCTATTGTGATTTACTGTGGCTTTTTAATTTAAACATTTTAATTGCTTACTTTACAAATTGAGCTTTAAGAAAGTGAAATAATAAAATAAGATTTATAACTTTGTTTCTACCTTGAAAGGCTGTGCTTCGCAATTTCTCTAAGATGAGGAAGCCATGCGCCCTTCTCTGTCCAGTTATTCTTTTTTTTTCTTTAATCAAATTCTTTTATTGGTACATTGTAGGTATACAACACAATTACATTTCTCATTGGGAATTGTACCTTTACATAATGCATCTTGGTTCTT